>JAADWP010001099.1:0-10750 GCA_023336215.1 Globisporangium iwayamae | reverse complement strand
GGCTCGAGCAAAGCACGGTATAGACGCAAACTGCTACTGTCCATTGGTGTGATGTATGGTAGGTGAGCACCAAAGCTTTTACACCTTCTCATTCATGCTGAGCTCGTAAGCTTTTATATCAACCTGTATATAAAGAACCTTTTTAAAATCTGCTTACTGCTCAGTACAGTGCCAAAATGCTCTGCTTAAATAGACTAAGCAATTTTTCAATTATTAGAGGTGATTTGAAATGTCTGAACTTAATCGGCTGCTACTGTTGTTGATGCTGTTGTTGAGTCGTCTGGTTTTTGGTCTGATTGCAACGACCGTGTTTTGAAAAATTCGCAGCTTCGTGACTGTTCCACAACCATTCAACGGAAATGAAAAAAATCATTTGCGGGAGTTTGATTGGCTAATAATATTTAATAGTAAAGTGTCCAGTGTTGCATCTTTCTGCATGCTACATCTATCCGTATTTTGCGGTTATTAGAGGCTGCTGTTTAGATATGTCGTTTATATTATGGTTTTCACAAGTTTTGGCAAATTATGGCAGAAAATTTCCGTTTTAGTGGTCTGATATAATTTTCAGCTTCGATATATTTAAATACGATCCCGTGCAATTCCACAAAGCCCACATTAAGTCGTCACGAGGACTATATTTAGGGCCCGTTTGGACAACCACAAAAATTGCACTTTTGGTTCCACTTATTGAGAAAAGTGAAATATCACAATGACCAAATATTGTGGTGCGCTTGGGCGTCAAAATGACTCCATAGATTATTACAACAAGAGCGCCAAAGTCGTAATAATAAATATTAAACTCGAACCTGAATTTCAAAGCGCAATAACATTTGTGACACAATTGCGATTTGCATGAGGCGGCAAGCAAGAGAGCGACGCAGAAAGCGCGAGCGGCTCGCAGTTCTGCTTGCGGTAGTCTATGCAGCTCGGTACCTGGTCAAAGAGCCGTGTCGCGAGAGTGCACTGGCCGGTGCTGCGTATGTGAACGAGCTGCTGAGTGAATCAACGAACAGGACCAGATCGCTCGAGCAGCTGCGAATGGATCGAGGCGTGCTCAAGCGCCTGAAGCAGTTTCTCGGCGGCGGGGCTCTGCTTCAAGACTCAGCGAACGTGTCAGTGAACGAACAGCTCTGTATTTGTCTCTATGTCGTTGGACAGAGTGCGTCTAATCGATCGGCTCAAGACCGCTTCCAGCACAGCGGAGAGACAATCAGCAAGCTCTTCAGCGCGGTGCTGAAGGCTCTGGTGGTGTGCGCACCCCAATTTATTCGTCTCCCCAGTGCTGCGTGCCCGCCCGAGATTGTGGGCAACCCCAAATTCGACCCGTACTTCAAGAACTGCATTGGCGCCTTCGACGACACCCACATCCCTGCAAGCGTTCCAGTCGATGACCAAAAGTCATTTCACGACAGAAAGGGAACAGTGAGCCAGAATGTACTTGCTGTATGTTTATTTGATATGCACTTTCTCTATGTCTTGTCCGGGTGGGAAGGCTCAGCAGCAGACGCAACAGTTCTCGATGACGCTCGCAACAAGGATTTCAAGACGCCACACGGTAAATACTACCTCGGTGACGCAGGCTACGGGCTCTCTGGTAGCTGCTTGACACCGTTTCGAGGCGTCCGCTATCATCTCAGAGAATGGGCACAGAGAACACTGAGGTTAGTGTATAATCTGTTGGGTTTGTGACTATGCTGAGCCCTACACTTGTGATACTACTGACTGGAAGCAATATTAATAAACGCAATGTATCTAGACCTCAAAATGCAAAAGAGATCTTCATTCTCAGACACGCGCAGCTGCGGAATGTGATCGAGCGTGTATTTGGCGTCATAAAGAAGCAATTCCCATTTTGAAAGACATGCCGGTGTTTCCAGTGAGCACCCAAGCGGCGATCGTTCCCGCTCTCTGTGTGCTGTATAACTTTATTCGAAGTTAGACTATGGGCTAAGATTACTATGAGCAGCTCTATAGAAACCAAGAGGAAGAGGAATGTTGTGACACTGGGGACCCAACTCAGCTATCGGAGAGCAGTGGCGCAGGGTCAAAAGAGAAAGAAGCTCGCCGTAGAATTGCTCAAGCGATGTGGGAAGACTATTGTGCTCTTATCGGTCAGTGAGTAAATGGAATGCAATCAAGTTACTGCTACTCTTCCTGAGTTTTTTGTTTGTCTTCTAAGCCAAATATCTCGATCTTTTCCTTTATTCATGACACAAAATATTGCAGCTTTCTTTTTGTGAAGCACGAATTCGAAAGCCCACGCCATGCCATCGTGAGTGAGGACGTCTTCATACTCGTTCGCGACGATCTCAGCAGCCATTTCTTGTTTGGTTTTGTGTGTCGCTTCAACTTCGTACTCTGCTTGGCTTTGTTTAAACATTTTCTCTAAAACACTCACGATAGACATACCTACATTTGGATGTGAGCGCATGCTTGGTCGCGCAGCTGCATCGACCGTCGCCAAGCTCCTTTTGCGTTTTGATCTCGGTGTGGTGCCTGGAAGAGTGGCACCGCTATCCGAGCTGTCGCTCGCCAGCGAAAATTCTGACATGCTAGCGTTGGGGCTTGATACTGGACGTTGAGCAGATGCCGCAGTACATGACGACAGTGCGAACGCTCCAGTAGCGACGAAACCATTAAGGAGTTGGTGCAGGCTGCTGTACATTGAGAATGGCGGAAAGCGGAAGACTTGGAGATCTGGTTTTGACTATTTATCACATCACGCATAATTGCATTCATTAGAGGTGATCAATGTGGAACACCAATAGAGAATTCACACACAAACGCACCTGTAGCAGCTCTTTCCAAACCGAGCCTGGCGCAGTCGGTAACTTGAGTACGTCGTCCCATCCAAAGCCGCTATTGCTTTTAAGCCAATTGAGGGCCTTGTACTTCTTTTTCAGTTGCATACACCAGCACGCACAGTATATAAGCGATAGTAAGTAAGATAAACAAAACAGTCAACCTTTTTTACCTCTGTCAATCTTGATTTCAGCTGTCTGTAGTCGTATGAGACTTGTAACGGGATGCACACGTTGGGTTACCCCGAAGTAATCCAACTCCTTGCCGAACACAATTCGCGCAATTGCTTTACAGCCGAACCAGAAGTTCGAGCCCTTTTCAATTTCCCTACAAGCTGTGTACCTACGACAGCGAGAACCAGCCTGCAAGGCGGCTTCTCCCTTTGGCCATAATTATATATTATTGTCCAATTGACTGCTTTGAGCTCCGAGAGCCAGCCGCATTTAAGTCGACCTAAATTTAGTATTTCTATACAAAACTCTAATGGTTTCTCCCACAGAGGAGAACCATCTTTCGTACTTAAATATAACAGTCACAATTTGTCTCTTAAACGAGCAATTCTTTTGTGCGGTCCCTGTCGGTGCAGGAGACCGCTCGTTTCATCTGATTGCTCTGCTAGACGCAGGTAATAGAGAACTGTGCACATCGCTCTGCCTAATAGGCGAGCCGCGCACGTTCTTTCCTAACACCACGAGTCCTTGTGGGAGGTGCTCAACGCACGCTTCCTCACTCTGCGCATTGTGCTGCGTAACGCGGGAACACCTGGTTACAAGACTGCAAAGCGGCCGTTTAACGCTGTTGCTGCTGCTGCCGCTCTCCACGCTTCTTTCTTCCAACCCGAGTTCGCTCTCTTTCCTGCTAGTGTCTGCTCCAAAATAGCGTCAACTAAGAACGCATCCTTCTCATTGTCCCAGGATGCTCATTGCGCGTTCTTCTTGGCCATCATGGGCAGCACATGGGCCTGTGCGCGCGTCCCAGCTTTGCTTTTGGAGTGTGGCTGAAGCCAATGCTTTTCGCCTGCTTCTGTGTTGGAAATTGAGCGTGTGATCAACAGAGCAGGTTCCATGAGTGTTCTTTTGATATTTTTTGTAAAATTGCGGATTGGCGTATTTGGACAAGTGCACACTTGTGGATCATGATAAACTGTAAATTCAAGATCGGATTGAGTCTTGAATTGCGTATTTGTTGTGAACGCTGATGCTCTGGTTGTCCAAACGGGCCCTTAGCAAAAATTGTCAGAAATGCCGCAAAAAGACGGCAAAACGGAGGGACTCTTGGTCGTGACCTCTGTCTGGCTCATTTACAAAAAGAGCAAACACGCATGACTTACTCGCATGACTTTCGCTGGCGCGCAGTCGCCCTCGTTCATGTGTACGGCATCGAAGTGCAACACGTCTCTGAGCTTCTCGGGCCAAGGCCAAAGATGGTGCGCCGCTGGTAGGCTTTCTTCTTGCGCGATGGCGTTGTGAGTGTGCATCGAGAGCGTACATTTCGCGCATGCTGGCCGCAGCCCGTTCTGCGAGCTACCGAAGACTACGTCAAGGCCCACCCGACGTTCTACATCGAGGAGCTCAGAGACCACATCAGTGCGCGCTTTCTGGACATCAGCAACCTCTTCACAGCCACGATCTGTCAAGTCCTGAACATCGATCTCAACCTCAGCAGGAAAGTCCTCACAAAGGCAGCATGAGAGGCACAACAAGCAAAAAATCCGCAGCTTCCAGCAGAAGCTTCTTCCGCTCTACTCCCTCACTCACCAGCTCGTTTTTACCGACGAAACATCAAAAGATAGACGCCATGCGTACCGCCGGTACGCAAGGTCGAAACGCAACACCAGCGCTGTCGTGAACTTGTCGTTCGCAAGTGATAAACGAGTGTCGGTCATGTCTGTATTAGATGTGAATGGCTTCTTCGTCTGGGAAGCTACTGAAGGCACTTTTACGTGGTCCAAGTTCCACCAAGCCTTCATTCAAAATGTGATACCGCGACTCAATCCGTGGCCGCTGCCGCGGTCTATCGTCGCTCTGGATAACTGTATTGGGCTAAACTAGTCATTACATGAAGGTGGATCTGTCCTCAGATCTAGTGTGGCACACACCACCTTCAGCGTGCATTGTGGAGACAAAGAACAAAAGGATCACGGTACGACAGATCCCACATGCACGTGTGATGTCGTTGGATGACGTCACGGTCGTTCTCTGTGTTAATCAGTGCAGAATGTTGATCACATGTACCAATCAGTACAGAGTGGTTGCATCATGTACTAATCAAGTACAGAATGATGGTTTCTACTTGGGGAACTGCACTGGTGACGCGGGCGACGTGTCACTGCGAGTTGAAGTGATGGCGTGAGCCAATCACTTCGCTGGGAATTTTCCACGGGACTTCAAGTTCAAGTCTTATGGGTTGAACCTCAGTGCACCCAAGGTTTTATATATCAGTTTAGTAGGTTTATTTCTGCATGAGTAGGTTTTACAAATAAAACCTCTAGGAGCCCTTGAGGCTAATTTAGGAGTAGCGACAGGAACCATAACAGCTTTTCAATTCAGTTGCAAATTTGCCTTCAAGTACTCAAGTCTCCTTCACTCCAAGTCGGGAACGCTTCCTCAAGACGCACAAGCGTGCAAGTCGTGTTTAGGGGACTGTCGTGGACAGCATCCCTCTTACACCCTACCACCACACTGTCCACAGCTTATCCTATAGAAGTCTGTTTTGGACTTTTGAATCGTTGGTTACAAAAGCACATAAATCTTGTATTTCCATTGTATCCGGAGTTGGTATTGGACTTGGCGATGCGGCGCTGCACTCGTCAGCAGCCAAGAAGCTGCTCCGCGATGTTTGGGCATTGTGGGTATACGGGAAATAGATTATGGAGTGAGGTTTTGATAGCTCATTAGTTCGTGTTCGTCGGAATGAAATGCATTTAATACACAATCGTGCAGCCATTTTGTCTCCCTGTTGTCTGTTGTCCCTCATCCTATATTTTAGTCGAAGTTCTCGTCGTCTTCAGCATAATCTAAGTCTTCCATCGTGGGATCCATAGGCTCGTTTGGTGTGAAATCGTGAACTATCCCACTCAAAAAAATGTCGTGATCTGGTAGTCGCAGCGCGCGCCGAAGAGAACGAACATCAACTTCAACAGGAGCCCAATGACCATTGGATTTGATGGCCACGCTTGCTGATGTAAGTGCTGGCTGTTGACGGGCGACTGAAGCTTCTAGTTCTTGTCAATCGCGATCGAGTTGGATTGCCTGTTGTGCGGTATTGTCGTTTGGGAGGTTGAACGGCGCATCATCGGGACGCCGAGCATGCACAACGTCCATGTGGTGAGCTGTGATGGAACCGAACGCCACAGTGTTTGCAGCCTCGGAGGCGAGACGACGAGCTCAAGCCGCTTCAATTCTTGGTGCGGTTGCTCGATAAAACTGGAGTACTCGTTGTCAAGCTCTGCACATACAGAAAGGCTTCAAACTTGAACTCACCGATTTACTGAATGTCGCGGGCGATCAGGAGCTTCCAGCGATGGAGAAGCGTAGCAGCAAAGTTGGCTTGCGTTAGCTTGACGTACCTGTATTGTGGATCGTGCTTCGCCTTTTTGAGATATATTTCGCTGTCGCCCTCTCTTATGGCGACTTGCTTTTTGATCGCCTACAGCTCAGCGCGGATTTCACTGAACTTCAGGAGGCACTTCTCCTTAAACATCGAGTAGCCGTTTTGCACCGTGAACTTGATTTCTCTCTTCCATATCAATTACTTCATTTGTGTCCATCCCCTGGACGCTCTTCGAACTTACGGCAGTGATGACCACGAAAGTACGGCAGCTCCTGGACTCTCGACAAGCTCACGTAAAACGACGCCCACACGACAATGCCTGGACGTTCGGCGAGCACGAGCTCACGGCAGCGATGATGACGACGTCGACTGTAGCAACGACCTTGATTGAACGGCGGCTCTTCAACGCTCGTGACAGAAGGCAAAAAAATTTGTAAGCAACACGAATGATAGTGAACAAATGCAAATGAATGCTGTGCAGTGAGAATAAGCACATCGTCTGTCGAGTCGCATGCTTTTTCGTCTTCTCGATGGATGTTGTTTGGACCCAAATATGAGCGAGAGGCCGAAACTTGTGTATTCCCAAAATAGCAGGCACTCACTGAGACACGGCTCCGATATAAATATATCCACCCCCTTTTACACCATTGCTCAACTGGTTTCGTGAAAAGGCCAAAACATTTCATGCAAAGGCCAAAATCATTCGTCGACCCTCCAATAATTAATGACTTCCACAATGCATAACTGGAAGAAACGAATACGATTGATGTTATGCGCACAATGAAAAAAGAGTACTTGCTGGCGAAAAACAACCACACTAGTGGAAAAAACCGTCAGCGCAAAAAAAAGTAACGAATCACTCACCGACCGCGACATCTGCTAACATGGGCACAGCGCCATGAAAGCGGAGAATGTGCGTAGTGCACGAACGGCACACAGCATGGGTCGCGACGGCTGGAAAGTAACGCTCAGCTGCGCGCACGAGAAATTCGCTGCGGTGCGAAACCTGGGTAACACCATGTGGCGTGCTCACAATCTCGCGCCTGCTCCGCGCCAAAAACGACTTGACTTGGCACTTGAACGCAGAGAACACGTTCTCGATCGGGTTCAGCATCGGCGAATAGGGGCCAAGTTGCAGGATTGTTGCAGCGCTGTACTGTACATCGCGCAGCACGTCCTCGACGGCTAAATGACACAGAGCGTTGTCGACGACCAGCAGTACATCTGCTAGATCGCAGGAAAGGCGCAGCTGGTCAAAGATGCGGCGGACGAACGCCTGGCACTCGGGCTTCTTGAACGAGCCGAACTGGTGCTCCCAGTACCCGATGCCGTCATTTCCGATGCATGCGATTACATGCATGTTGCGTCCGCGCGACGCCCTTTCTTGCTCCATCCGCGTCCACGGCTACATCACAGATTGATATTCGTCTCGTCCATGTAGAATATATGCTTACCAACCGCTTGGTATTCCAGGAGCTTCAGCAGAAAGTCCTTGCGCTTCTCCTTGTTGCGCAGCGTGTTCATGGCGTCTTTCTCGAGATACATCGCCTTGAGCGAGTAGCCAAGGCCGTCGATTGCTCTCTCCACCGTCTGGCGCGACACGGACAGGTCGAACTCTCGAACCAGGGACGTCGCCATCTGCTCGAGTGACAGCAAGCAGTTGTCAGCAAGCAGGCGCTCGATGTGGTCCAAGTGTGGTTGCTCGAGCAAGCGCGGACACCCACCCGCGCGCAGAGCCGCAACTGGGGGCGCGTCGCCACGTGTGACCCACGTGGTTGCAGTGTTGGGGTTTACGCCGTTCACAGCGGCCAGAGCTCGCTAGTTACGCCCGTCGCGTGCTGCTTGGACGACGCGAAGTCGAGTTGCAGAAGTGTAGCGCTGGTAGACAGAGGGCCTTGGCATTTTGGTGGCGAAAGCGAAAATGAGCGCAAGGAAAAGACAAGGCAGCAAGATATTGAGGGCCTGTGACCAGCGAAAGCGTTCGTTTAGCGGAAAAATTTGCGCGCAAATGCAGGACAACAATATTCTATGATCGCACCTTCGCCACAAGCGAAAGCGCCAATTTGACGGCAAAAATTGACGCGCAAATGAAGAAACTAGTGTACAGTGCAAATGGCTTTCGATTTTTTTCGTTTAAAGTTGAAGATGCGCAGAACTGATACAATACCCTTTCAAAATTGTTCGAAATTGATTTTTTCGTTTTAGACGGGTATTATGAATGATTTTGTCCTTTGCATGAAATGTTTTGGCCTTTTCACGAAACCAGTTGAGCAATGGTGTATAGTGACTCAAATCAGAGGGCAAAAAAGATGAAATCCACAATATGTGTGGTACAAATACGCAATTTGTGCTAACGTGCGCAATCTCGCAGTTTGAGGGGTACCTCACATACAATTTCCATTTTTACCCCCACGACAAATGAAATCACCATTTTTACCATACAATAACTAAGTCAATATAAAAAGGCCAATCAAATAATCAGGGATTCCGTGAATTGCTGCGCAGTTGCATAATGAAAAGAGCTACGGACTCATTCGCGAAGTTGATGACGAAGAGGAAGAAGAAGCCCACAAGCAAGAAGCCGCGCGTAACAGAGAGGAAGAAGGAAAGGATCGGGGCCTTTTATGAGGTTGGTCTGGGCACGAGCGAGATCGAACGCATGATGGGATGCTGCATCCAGACCATCCGCCGCGTCCTCCACCCCTCCCGTCACGCGCCACCTAAGCGCCTTGACCCAGCCCTCGTTTTGTTGGACCGCGACGTCCGACATATCGTGCGCGCTACAGCTAGTGGTGAGTTCTCTGCCACCAAGCTGAAGAGCGACCTGAAGCTCTCCGTCTCGGTCTTGACCATTCAGTGTACTCTAGCCAACTTTGACTGGCTAGAGTATGCGAAAATGATTAACACCCTTCGCTGACGGCTAAGGACATACTCGCCCGTGTGGTGTGGGCGAAGTGCATGCTGCTGCGGAAGGACGCCGGGCCCGTCTGGGGGTCCATCATCTTCTCTGACGAGAAGAAGTGGAATTTCGACGGCTCCGATGGCTTTCAACACTACTGGCGTGACCTCCGCCTGCCAGCGCACCAGACTATGCAACACCAAGCAGGCGGAGGTCCAGTCATGGTCTGGGATGCTTTCAGTGTCCTCGGTAAGTCAGAGCTCGTTGTGTTGGTAGGGAAACAGAACTCGAACGACTATGTTTACGCAGTCTCTGAGAATCTCCTCCTTTTTTGCACATCTAAATTACGGCGCTGATTTTATCTACCAGCAGGACAGTGCGAGGATACATGTATCAAACCGTAGCATGAAGTTTTTTAGTGAGGAACAGGTTACCTCACTAGATTGACCGTCGAAGAGTCCAGACCTGAATCCCATAGAGAATCTTGTGGTTCATTATGAGTAAGAAAGTTTATGCTGATGGAAAACAGTTCGATAGTGTGTCTGCTTTAAAGGCAGCGTTAATCGATGTGTGAGAAACAATTCCCTATGTGATCCTCACATCGCTTGTGGATTAAATGCCACGTCGGTGCGTTGAGGTAATTGAAAAAAAGGGAATAGAACACACTACTGAATGACCAACATTGTTTTTGTAGCTTTATACTTGATTATTGCATGGTAAAAATGGAAATTGTATGTGAGGTACCCCTCAAACTGCGAGATTGCCCGCGTTAGCACAAATTGCATTTCTGTACCACACATATAAACGACATATCTAAACAGCAGCCTCTAATTAGTAAAATCGATGAAGTCACGGTCTAAAACGTGGAGGGTGATTCTCTTGGCGCGGAGTGTATCAAATGGCTCTAAACTGAACAGTTGAACCTGGACATTGTGGCCCCACCTAGTGAGCGTTTTCGTGACCGTTTGATCCCCTGTCTGATGTTCATCACGTAGTCGAGATTTTTGCTGAGAGACATAAGGTACTACTCGTCCTTGGTAGACTCAGCTTGCAGCCAATATTTGCATTCTGCGCTGCTCCACGACGAAAGGAGGGAGGGTTCACTCCACTCGTCGCTCTCCTTCCTTTTTTGCTGTAGACACCGCTCTATGTTTTTAGCAGGCGGCTGATGTAGAGCTGTCATTTACAGACGCTATGTCTGCATCGATCTTGCTGAGAAGAATGTGGTCAAGAAAAATTCGGGTTGGGCCACAAGCCGTTACAGCAGCTACAGCCAGCGCGGGTATTGAGCACGTTGTAATGCAGACGAAATTGTTGAAGAGTGACGCGACTTCCCCCGGACGAGCGCGCTTCATATGGTCTTCGTCAGCCGATCTGGTATCACTCGGACCCGGACCTACACTTCGAGCAAGCCGCGCGGACGCACACCAGCTCAGCACACCGTCGGTGCATCGGGATGGTTCCTGAACCGCAGCGCAGCTTTCGACTGCACGTGTC
>JAADWP010001098.1:0-10752 GCA_023336215.1 Globisporangium iwayamae | reverse complement strand
GCTTAATCAGAGAGGTGCGCAAAAACGAGCTGATGCTACGAAATACCGACGACGAATTGAGTGGTAGCGTTCTCCTCGCTCGCGAGGTAAGCAGTACCGAGGGTGACGACAACAGCACCAGCAACTATACGAGGGAGCCAGTCCCACCAGCAGCGCAACCCTCTTGGAGCGTTCGTCCTAGTAGCGAGACATCACTTGTCTTCTTCTGTGCACCATGAACGAGCCTGTCGTGACCAAGCTGCGCGATGTGGGCTGTGCAGAGCTGCGACTCGAGGAGAGTGAGGCCGTGATCTGCCGCAAGTGTGTCACACACGCGAACCGCCAAATCACGGTCGCGGTTGCCGCTCAGGAGGTGTGCTCAGGTCGCTTCACGAGCAGTCCTGTGATCGCCAAGCTCTGGTCCTTTCGGAGCAGAAGTGTATCGAGGGTTGACGACCACCATAGCGCCAAGACGTTCGTGTCGGACCAGGACGAGTACTTGGACCATGGTCGCCATGATGATCATGACGACGATCGCCAGGCCAGCACCAGTAATGCAGTGAGCACTGCGAGTACTAACAGACGAGCCATGTCGGACGGCGGCGTCCTGCTCTTCGACCCGACGCAGCTGTGAGAAGAGAGCAACAGCGACAGAGACCACTGGAGTGGTCTTGGTCGACGACTCGATGGCGCACCTCGTGTGCGGTCCATCACAGACGCATCGTGGGTGCCGCACAGCCCCAGCCAGACAGCAAAATTTGTGCAAGCAGGCGTGAAAGTTCAGATCGGGCGAACTCGGATGCATGAGAAACTCTGCATCGTGGACAACGAGATCCTGATTTCGGGTACGTCGATATCGTTGTGCGTTGTACTTGTGATGAATGAACGAGCTGCTGTTGTGTGCATTTATGAGTAGACTATGAATTACAGCAAATGCGGGGGTCACAGGAACCAGGACCGTTTGGTCGTCAACGGACCTGGCGGCCAGTTGCAGAACAGCCAGTCGCACTTCAGCATGGTCAATCGACATCAATCGTCCCCACACTCTTAGGGCGTGGCTTCGCTCGCTTCGGCTTGAGTTTTTTCCCGCGGAGCACAAGGCAGTAGGACAGCCTCAAGCACACCAAGGTCTTCTACACGTGCCACACGACGTCCAACGTGGCGCTGGCCGTGTGCACCAAGCTGGGTGCCGACGCCGTCGGTACTGTAGTGGCACGGGAGGGCACTGACTAGCGAAAGCTCTGCTACAACGCTCTTTACAAACTTATTCATTTCTTTATTTCGATATGGCTACATATCTATATCTTTGATACTATATGGGTACATTGCACATACGGGTCTTTTATCAGGACCTCTATTGACCTTCTATCCGACTCTCCCTTAGAGAGATCAACAGAATCTCGGCGCCCTTTCAAGATCGATCGATCGCGGCTCTTCAAACACTCACAATTCAACCTGCGCACAAGCGACAGCACCAGCGTCAACGCTAGCACGCATTTACTTCGACCCTCTCGTGCACCAAGCGCAGATGGCCTGGAAGGAGGTGGAGTTCGCCGGCAGCGACAGTTTCGAGCGCGTGCAAAAGCTCCAGCAGCAGCTCTGCACCTCGCACACCCACATCGACGCACTTCTGTTAATAGGCGGCGTTGACAGCTTCCACTCGACACTCTCGCAGGCTGCGCTCAAGTTCTTGTTCCTCGGCGCCTCAGGCCAGGAGCTCCTGGGTGCACAGGTCATCTCGCAGCAGTATGAGCGCCTCGAGGACGTCGTGCTGCTCGTCACAGCCACGCGCATCGCGATCTTCTACTCGTCCGAGGGAGACGCGGCCGTCAAGATTTTGCCCATGATCGCCAGGTGGCGCAATGTCCAGGAGCTCACATTCCACGACGCGATGGACCCGGACGAGCAGGAGAATCGCAAGATCAGCGCGTTCAAGACCATGGTCGCTGGGGTCAAGCGCATCGGCATCCCCTATGGGCTGGATGCCCAGGGCCACGACCTACAGGACACGATGATCCCAGAAAATTGGCCGCTTATCCAGTCCTACGGCCTCGAGAGCGAGTCGTCAAACCTCTCGAATGGAGCCAACAAGGGTTTCTTTACGATGAACCACGAGGTCGTGAACGTCTCACGGGCGCTACGCGACCTCATGGCCGAGATGGACGCGTTCGCGGCCAAGCGCGTGGCCCGCGAGGTCGCGCCACTGCTGACTCACCACTACGCGCAGTTCCTGCTCAAGCTCGACCACGCCGAGTCGCCCGAGGCGCGCACCTCCAAGAGCGAGCTCGAACTCGGTGAGGACCTCCTGAGCTTCTACGAGTTTGGTACGATGCAATACGATTCACGCGGGCTACAAGTGCTACCCGAGCGCGGCAGCCGCGTGCTTTACGGTAGACGCACGAGCGACCTGAGCCTCAAGTCATCCAGCTCCGTCTTTCTCAAGGACGCCGGGGGTTTGAGCGCGTTCCCAGCAACCCACATGCTTGTGCAGGTCGAGGACCCGTTCTCCGGCGTGCGGTTCGTGCGCTCGTATTTCTTCTCGACCGGCAAGGTCTGCAGCCGCATTGTGGATGAAGACGCGCTCGTACACCCGCCGTCCGAGGAGAAGCTCGAGCAGCACAGCGACATAGAGAGCAACGCGAGGGACACACAGCTGCTCATTGAGCTCTACGTGCTGCTGTTACGCGGCTTCAAGAGAGCGCTACAGGAGCTCGTGGCTCAGGTTGCTAGCAATAGTAACGTAGTGTCGCTACACAAGTGCATCGCTGAGGCGAAAGTAAAGGCGCTGAGTGTCATGAAGGAGCACTCGAGAGCCCACTCGCACGTACTGCAGGAAAATCAGAGTGTGGCGCTTGAGGAGAGCCTGAGTCTCACGGTCGAGTGCCTCAACACGCAGGGATTGTCAACGGACTTACGATCCAACAGTACGAAGCCCTGAGGTTTACCTCCGCTGAGCATTATTCTAGGCTGTGTATCTAACATTGTTATGCCTGGTGACTGTGGTTGTGTCCTCCACATAGGCGTTAACCTCCTATACGTGTCCATGAGGCTCGTGGACGTCGCCAGCAAACTCGACCCATCCAAGTCACTCGGATCGCTTGCCGTCGGCGACTCGATCCTCATCAAGGTTTCCAGTGCATCTCCAGGCTCAACAACGAATGGGGATCTCAGTAAGGCGCCTTTCTTGTGTGTGACCGAGTCGTTCCCGCACTTCCGGTCGTGGATCCACGGCGGTCAGGAGGCAGACTTTGTACGCGCGCTGCTGGCCACGCTGCGCTCCGAGTTCATGCTGCAGAGTCCCGCAATCCAGCTGGGTCACGCGGTCGCCACGCTTGACGCCATGGCCGACGACATCCCTCGCAATATTGCTAACAACAACAATACAGCTAACACTGGTCAAGAGCGCGACTCGCAGGCCGCAGCCCAGGTGGCGCTCGCTAAGGCCATGCTGCTGCTCAACTGTGAAGAACTCTCGCGTGTGAACGGCTCCATGCGGCTCTTCTCCCAAGGCTTTGTGTTTCTCTCGCCCCATATGAACCCGATCCTGGTCTCATTCGTCAAGCACGTGCGCAGCTTCCAGGTCGTGGCGTCCCCGTTCGAGGAGCTCGTGCTGCTGCGAATCGACCTCAGGGTTGATCCACGCACTGGTGCCACACCGGTACGTAGTGGCCCTTGTGGCTCATTGTTGATGCGTGTAACTCTAGAGAGTGAAGCCCTCACTGTTGTTGCTCTTATGGCAGCTCTCCGAGTCGCTGCCGTTCGCAGTCGCGTGCCAGGAACTTTATCTACCGCTGCTCTCGGGCTCACGCTTCCAGGAGGAGATCCTGCGTGTGCTCAACGAGACGTGGAAGAGCGCGGCCGAGGCGCTCGAGATCCCGTTCTACCGCCCGCACGACCTCAGCATCGCCTTCGACGGTGGTGGCGTCACGCCACGCGACACTGTTAACAGTAAACGCTCAGATGACGAGCTGCCTCGCGTCGTCCGCAGCTTGTGCACAGAGCTCGTGAGCTCAGCAGAACGCGCTCCAGGCACTTCGGACTTGTTCCCAAAGTGGTTCATCCCCAAAGATGCCAACCCCGTCACAACCTTAGGCAAACCCAACCAGAGCAAGCTCTGCATCCCGATCACCGCCATGCTGGGCATCCCTGGTAGTAGCGCCGTTGGGATCGCTAAGTCGATCTGCGCCTTCTCATCGGGGACCAACGACTGGATGCACCTTGTGATTGATGCACGTGATGCCAAGGATCAAGAGCGCTACGAGTGGTTCACGTTCACCCAGGTTCAGAGGCAACTGAACGAGACTCTGGAGCACATACGCAACCACGTGAACCCTCTCGTGCACCCGCGCATCATGCTCTCGGTCGTCGGGTATGTTGATCCGATCACTGTAGCCGCGGCTATCAAGCGTGTGGCCGCAAGTCCAATAGCTCAGGTCAAGCTGAGCCTGTTGGTGGCCTGTGTAAGTGCGCCGAACGTGTACCTCCCAGACCCACTTGCGGCACAGAGTCCGCTCCCCAAGCTCTTTGACCAGCTCACTGCCGGTTTCACGACACACGTCGTGCTCACGCACAGCTCCGAGATCTCGACGAGCCAATTGGGACGACTGCGCTTCCACATCGATCAGGCGAACCCGTTTGCGGACATCCAGTGCCTCTCGCAAGACGTCTTTGAGGGTCCCATCACATCGCTACTGGCGGTCGACCGCTTTGAGAGCGCCTACTACGCATCGTACCGGGACGCACACTTCCCAGGATGGTCTGAGAGTGACGGAGTCAACGATCAGTGGCCCTCAAAGTACGTCGCTGAGCTGACGACGCCAACCCCCGAGACACTGAGGTTTGAAGTGGCGCCTGGGATGGAGCGCTCGCGGTTCCTGCACCTGGTGGGCGTGACGCTCACGCCCTTTGCAATCTTCTCCAAGGCCCTCGAGAAGATGGTGCCCGAGAGTACCGACAAAGGGACCAACAGCAAGGGCATTCGACTGGCGCAGGCGCTTGCGGCTGAGAAAGTACGTGCTTCTACCACCACCACCACCCGTTCGATGATGCTCTCTGCTGGTGCTGACTCGAAACCCACTGCTGCTGCGTCTCAGTTGAGCACCAGTGGAGACAGCGAGTTTGGCTGGTGCTGGGGCGTCGAAGGCCGCATCTCATTCGCTGGGGAGCCTGAGAGCGTCTATCACTACGTCTCCACTGGCTCATGCGTGCGCATGCGCGTCGAGTCCAAGACGACAATAATCAAGAACCAGAGCCCCCAGCAAGGTGATGGTGATGCTGAGGAAGAGTACAAGAGTGAGGGCAACACCTCCAAGCTCGAGCTCCAGATCACGGGTGTGGGTCTGAACGCGGCCAAGCTCCACGACCTGCTGCTCAACTGCTACGCACACGTGGAGCGCTCGGTCGCGCCGCTGCGCAGCAAATCCTCAGTGAGTATCGACGAGAAGCGCGAGATCCAGAAGCGCCATGTGAGTTGCTGTAGTGTGTGTAGGTACTCTGTTGAGATTTTGTTGATGAACTTGGCTCTGTGTTGTTTGGTTTGCTGGATACAGGTGATGGACCCGCTCCCTGAGGGCTTCCTCTACGACGGATCCAACTACGTCGATTTTTTCGGCGGCCGCTACGAGTTCCACCCGAACATCGCGCTCTTCATTGACGAGCACATCGCGGCGGCGAATGAGCGCACCAAACAGACGAACGTCAAGGCCGAGGAGAACCGCCACGCGCAGCAGACCTTCGTCAAGCGCGTCTGCTAAGTGTGTGTGTTCATTCATCCTTCGCACCCAAGGCTCCACAACTTCATTTAGCTTTGTACGGCAATGTATATCCTGTATTCCGAACACGTACCGTTCTTTCATAGTGAGCGAGCCTTCAAGGCATTGCCTGATGTCGGTCGGTTAGAAATCTGCAAAGTATTTGGCGTCGTCCTCAGGATCGATGCTCTCGGCGCTCGAGAGCTCTTGTTCTGCTGTCGCCCACACCATTGGTATAGCTGCGTCTGTTAGATAGTCTGTCTGGAGGCTGTAGGGCGCGAGGATCTCGCTCTGGCGCGTCTCTTTCGCTTCCAGGAGCCCCCAGTCGACACCATCGAACCACGAGTGTGCCATCACCTGCCAAATTGCAATCAGTAGAAGCAAAATAAGATTTACACACGAAGCTCACACACGCACAGTGCTGGAGTCGTACCTCAGAGGCGTCGAGCCTCTGCTCCGGTTTCATCACCAGCAGCCCGCTATTTCAACAACAATGCCATGAGCAGCAAACTCTCTTTACGACAAACATTCAATGGCCAACTACATACCGCAGAAGTGACTGGAGCTCGCCACTCAGTGCTGGTGACGGTGGTTGAGCTGACGCGTTCTCGAGTGCTGATAAAGCAAGCTCTTCAGTCTGCAATCGGATTGCAATTTCAGCCACAGACTCAAAGTACACGTCAAGAGGTGCTCCTGCAGTGGGTCTGTACGCCCAGGGAGGGCGTCCGACGACCATCTCGTAAATCACGACGCCCAGGCTCCTACATAACATTCAAGGCGGTCAGCAGAATTCACAGAGCATTGCTGATACACTCGCACAATATTGTCCACTCACCACCAGTCGGCTTCAAAGCCATGCAAGCTCCTCGTGAAGATCTCGGGCGCCATGATGTAGTGCGTGCCACAGAACGACTGCGTCCGCTCGACTGCACCGCCAACCATCATCTGTTTCGCAAAGCCAAAGTCAATCACTTTGGCAAAACCACACTGATCGATGAGCACGTTGCCGCTCTTGAGGTCACGATGCACAAAGCCATGGGTGTGTAGTGTGCGGATTGCAAGCACGATCTGCGCGGCAAAGAACCTGGCGACGACCTCAGGCAGGCGTCCCGAGCGATCCTTGTACCTCCAGATGCACTGGTAGAGCAGCTTCCCATCGATGTGCTCCATTGCGACCGAATGATAGACTTTGTCACCATCACCGTCTTGCTCTTCTTGCTGCTCTTGGTGTGAGGATGTAGAGCGGCACAGGAAGGGGCTCCGCACTGTCGTGAGGATCTGCTGCTCCGCACGCAGACGCTCCTGCTGCTGCGGTGTCGAGAGCCTCTCGAGAGGGATGCGCTTCACCGCTGCGTGTGTTCGCATATATACACCAGTGGTTAGTCTAGAGACTAATGCGCTGGTGGCAATGAGCGTGCGTGCCCAAGGACGGACGCACCGACGAGCGCGTTGTCGTGCTTGCGCCGGCAGAGATGCACGCTGTCGGGTATTATAGCAGGAGAGCCACATGCGGAAGTAGAGGTTAGTGGGGCTGCTGTTTGGTAATGCGCGTGTGGAGAGCGCGTGGGCATTGAAGTCGATGGCGCTTACGTCGCGTAGCCGCCCTCGCCGAGGAGCTCGAGCTCCTCCTCCATTTTGATTTTGAGCAAATTGCGAATGTTTTATAAAGGGAGGAGACCATTATTCTGCATCGCAGGATTGTAGAATATCACTGACAGGAGGTCACTGAAGTCAGGAGGCTACGGATAAGTGGGTTGGCTGCACTCCGTCCCCTCCGATGCACAGCCACGCAGCTCTTCTCTGGACTGATCAAGGAGGTGGCGTACAGCGACTAGCTCTTCGTCGACAGCAAGGCAGACAAGACACAACAGTTCTTCTACCAGCTCATGAAGAACGGCATCCTCGGGTACCCGTTTATTGGTTCTGAGTCAAATCGGAAAATGATTAATGTTATGCAATGCCAAACGAGCTGCTCTTGTGTGCGCTGCGAGTTTCTTACTGCTCCTGCACCTCATAAACTGATAGCTACTCACTACGAAATGTACGCACCCGACAGCGCCTGAGTTGATCTTCATATGCAAAGTGCAACAGTTCTGAGACTTGGGGAATGCATGTGCAACTGCAAATCCGTTCTCACCTCTACGAGATGAGCACGAGGAAGTGTAAGATGTTTTAACACGTTCGTAAACCTGATGTCTGTGTGGCCTTTTGATCTTGAAGGTCTTGATGGAGGTCCATCCGTTGTTCATTCTTGTGTGTGGGTAACAGCCTGCACAGCAGCTTGCATGTGGGCTTCTACAACTGCACGCGAGTCGGGGTCAGTCTGCGCGACGGGAGCGGCAATAGCACGCGCGAATCGAGGCAGCGCAGGTATTGGGGGACTAATCCGCGATGGCGTACGCCGGTTATCCACAGGCTGGCCCGGGATCAGCTCTGGCATGGTGTCGGACTCTCGCCAAGCCCCCTCAAATCGTCGTTGGCCGTCGCGCACGAACCGAGTCTCGGCGCCTTCGAACACGTAAACTTCTTCGTCATTTCCTGAGAACCCTTCGCCACTCCAGTTGTGACCCTGCGCAAGACAACAAGCACACAATTGAAAACAAGACTCCACACTGAGCAGATCCGACATAAGAACATATACGCACCCGTGACCATCCTTTCGCCGTCTACGATGAAGAACTTCTTGTGCATCATCCGAGGAGAAACCCACACATCAACTCCCGCGCGACGCAGCTCTGGGATCTTGTTGCCGGATTTCCGCATCAACCTCTCGCTTTCTCTCCGGTCGGTTAGAAATCGAAGCCCGGAACCAAGACGTGCCTGAAGACCCTCGACTAAGTCAGTAAGCTAGTAAAATGCAAGCACCGTCACAGGATTAGCATGAAGCTCGCACACACATCAGAAAGCGGATCATGCCAGTACGTACACGATCGTGAGTCACCAGGTCCATGCAGATGTCCAGCGTATGTTCGGCGCGTCCCAATATCTCGAGCAGGTCGCCCAGCGGACTCTTCTCCTCCCTGTCGTATGAGTAAGGACAGTATTCGTCCTCACAGCCTTGGTTGTGTGCAACGGCCCGACGCAGCGATCGAAGTGCAAAGCTGATGGTTCTCTGGTAGAATTCCATTTGTGGTGGTTGCATCTCCGCACTCGCCACGACATCAGACTCACCCCTCCTCCATACTCGTGCTCTGCTTCCTCGTCTGCTTCCTCCATTCGGCCAGGTCAGCATCGGCAGCATCTCGTTGTTCGCCAAGTGCCTCTTGATTCTCTGGCAACTGGAGTGTACTGCGAACGACAGCAGGGGTAGGTTCTACTCTTCCAGGACAGCAGTGGCGGACTCGTCACGGCCGGGAACACGCCTCGTCCGAGCAAAGCGAGATATGCGCTTCGATAGATCAGGGCGGGTCACGCCCAACGCATTGGCCACGCGCTGTCTGTCAAAGTCGGGTCGCGCTGCGAGCACGAGGAGGGCTGTCTTGCAAATAAAACCCACTTTTTATCAACTTTTTGGGCACGAAGTGACCATCATTGAGTGCAAAGAAACTTCACTCGCCGCTGGAAGCGCTCAACGCGGCCGCCTCCACTGAGATCTGCGCCCTCAGTTGCACCAGAAAGGCCTTGCGGGCGCGGTTCAGGCGCTGCGCCAGCTCTGCCTTGCCGCGAAAGCTGGAGATCCACGCGGTGTACGGCATGCTTGTGTGTCCGCAACTGATCTTGCGCCTACAAAATGCAGTTCCTATTAGCAGATGCGGTCAGCAACAGCCAGCACGCCTGCACTTTGTGTTGTGAAGTTGCGATTCACTCTTTGCAGCTTGTCCTCCTCGCTAATCGCGATGAGCCGTCACTTCTCCTGCTGGAGTTCGGTCGCATATCGCACCAGCTGTGCTAGTGCTTTTGCGACAACGCTGGTATCGAGGGCGTCGTCCACAGAGAGAGCTGCTTGCTGTCGTGGGCGTCGAGTGCACTCTCCATTCGTTCAAAAACGGCGTCCGGGACGCGCTCTAAATCAGTGCGTGCTGCGTTTCGCCTACGATAAAGCTCAAGCGAAGTATTGGCAAACAGGATCCCAAATCCGGGATCGACTAGCAGAGCAAGGAGAACGAAGACAAATTCAAAGTCAGTACAGCCTGGCTCCCGATGAAGGCTGCGGGCGACGAGCTAGCTTGCGCGTCCCTCAGAGATTTGTTGCCTCATTATAAGACGAATCTCGTTTTCGGGAGTCAGTTCGTGTAGCACACCGCGATTTAGCGCATCACAGCCTTTAATAATGATTATAATTTACTTTACCAGATGTATACATATGCTTTAAATATTAATTTACGATGTGATTCATATTAAATAGGTTTACCATAAGTAATAAGTATAGTTTACGGACATGTCCATCACTCACAGTCGCTTGACTCTGGTTCCACTCTAGGCCACAGATTCACGGTTTCAGATTCCCTCCTCCGTTCAAATTGAACCCAAGCGCTCAACTCCTGCCTGTGAATCTCGCCCATCAGCGGAATCTGCACAACGTGACTCACGGGAGTCACTCCAATCGAAAATGGGAAGTTGTATACTGTACTGGGTGACAGGAGGGGAGGTATCGAGTACTGTTCTTGACCTGTCTGTCTCGCTGTCTTTTCGACTGAAGCTGCCGACTGCTGCTCAGAATCGGATTTGCCTCCCACGAGTCACGTTCCACCTCCAGCAACCACCAGTCGCGTCGCTACTCCCCACCACTTCAACCATGAAGACCATCTCGTCGCTCTTCTTTGGCCTCGCCGCGCTCCTACTCGCTTCGAATGCGCCCGAGACCTCGGTGCAGGCGTACTCGACCAGTTTTGACCTACTCGACCACACGAGCCAGCTGAGCTACTACCACCCGGCCAACCCATTCTACCCGGTGGACCAGACCGCGCTCCCAGCTAAGTGCACGGTCGACCAGGTGCACCTCGTGGCGCGCCACATGACGCGCTACATGTCCACCGGCAGCTACAGCGGCCTCCAGCGTTTCGAGACCAAGGTCCAGACCGTG
>JAADWP010001097.1:0-10754 GCA_023336215.1 Globisporangium iwayamae | reverse complement strand
TGCGATGAAATCTGAAGCGATGGTAGCGTTCACAAACGCGTTTCTCTTTTTAGCGACTTCTGAGAGTGTTGTCTTGTCCTTGCCTCCGTCTTCAGAGGCAGCATTCGCTCCGTTGGCTCGCGGTTCGGATGCTGCAAGCGAAGAAAGTGAACTCTTCTTTTGTGTTATGCGTATGAGTTGATGTGCGTTGCTGTTCATCGCTGTCGGAAGACGTAATCGGCGTCATCTTGAGCGACGTTGAGCGCTGCTGTGCCTTAAGCTTGCGGCATCTAGCAGTAGGACCTCCATGACATCTGAGGAGGAACGTAGCTTAGCCACAAGTGCAAGTGCACGCACGCTCGTACGATGCATCGACGCCATGGGTTGTGAAACAGCTGATACATCTCTTACAATCGATATTCCTGTATGATTGGATCCGATCAAAACTTCAGTGGGAGCTTGAAGCACACTGGGTGCGAATCGATACTTGCATAATTTCTGAAGTGCGTACCGACGCCGATATGGAACGGCTCTGGAAATTTATTGCTTGCTGGAATATGCCATACGCTGAGCAAGTGCGAGTTAAAATTGCTCAAGAAAGCTCGAAAGCACTTTTGGAAAAGCCCTTTCGTGGGTGCACTCTTTTTGAGTGGGTGCGGAAACCGGCGACAGTCAGCAGCAAGAAGAGAAGCGCGCAGAAAGAGAACGGGCAAAGACCAACCGACATGCGCTCATCGAGCAGCCGCAGCATCGTGCGCGTGGGCAGCATCAGCGCCAGCAGCTTCCGCGCGCGCGGCATGAGCCTCGCAGCTGGCATGGCGGAGCTCCCGGAAAACGGCGACGTGCTCTTCGCCGGCCGTCTGCTGAGCGTGGGCGAAGCCACGGGCGAGATTCATATTCAGAACGGCGCGATCGCGTTCCTGCAGCGGCTCGCAGATCCGCTGCTCGTCGTCAGCATGCATGGCGCAAAGGTGGGTTCACAAAGCCTGTGCAGCACCGTTGAAGCTATAAACTCTCTGCGCTCTTTTTCTACATGAGCTACGTGCGTGGACGAAACGTGCTGATTAAACTTGGGTTTAACGACGGCGTGATGGCGCTTTGTAGAAAAGCGGCAAGTCGGGGATGGTGCGTGAGCTGCTTGCGAGCGGCGAGGACGTGAACGAAGTGAACCCGTGGGAGTGGATTCCCGACGGAGAGACTGAGTGCGTGAACGATGCTTCTGAACACTCCTTGATTAGACTCTCTTGTTTTTCTGACCATGCTGTCGTGTCATGCTGTCATGTCATGCTTGTGTGCCCATGGCAGAGGCGTGTGGCTGTATGTGAAGCGCGTCAACTTTCCAAACGCAAAGTACCTGGTGATTCTTGATCGTCCGGGCTTCGGAAACAATGAGGTGCTTTCTCCTTTTTCTGTTGCGTGACCTTGATGAGTCGTCCTGTCTCTCATTGTGCTCGCACGCTATTTCTGTGAATGCATACAGAAACTCGATGCGCTGCTGTATTCGATTCTCGCCGGACTGAGCAGGTATCGTGCGCTGCCAGTGCTAGTGTATTAGACTACAATCCGAGTGTTCAGCATGCTGATAACTCTTTGTAATGTGTCTGCAGTGTCGTCGTGCATCACGTGAATGGCGAGCTCTCCCCGGAAGCGATTGATACGTTCGCGTTTCTTGCCAAACGCAGTGGTGGGGACGACGATGACACGCGACTTCGGCACTGTAAGTAGCTGCTTCTAGGTATGTATATTCACATATCGAGCTCGTGTACAGCTTTCTTATCACATGCTTGTGCCGAACACGTTGGTCTACTTTCTTAGCGTTCCCGCAGTCTCCAAAGCTTGTGTGGCTTCTGCAGAATTTCTCCACCAGCAACTTGAAGGACAGTATCGCGGAGAAAAATCTTTCAATGCAAGAAGTGGAGAACGCTTACCTTCGCAACACGTTCTCCGCGCTCACTCCGGACTCCAGCCCGGCTCAATTCTATGAGCAGCTCTTCTCGATCTTTCCAGAACAGACATGCTTCCCGCTTCCTCCCAATGATGCGAGCACATTTGAAAAGCGAATCGAGAAACTGTCGCGCACGCTGATGGAGTCTGGAAGAAACCGGTACCTGAAAGGAGTGTTGCTCAATGGGCCGCTGCTGAGTTCCATCCTCGTGTCCATGCTGGCTCACCGCCCGAACCCGTTCAAGGTACAGACTTGTTCGGATTCGTCTTATCCTTGTGTGCTGCTACTTTGGCTAACTCAACTATGCTGTCACTTGACTTTCGCAGGCATTCAAGGGCAGGATCTGGAAAGACACGATCCACAACTGCTGCCTCAACATTGTGGAGTCGGGCATCAAAGTGTACAAGCTGCGCATGGCGGAACAGCTTGGGAGTATCGTGGATACAGCTGATCTGGATGGATTCATCCCCGTCTTCAGTGCACCAAGTGAGCCGCTTTCGCTGATCGAGGTAAGGCAAAATAAAGTGTTGTTGTCGCCGAGTGATCCGTTCATCGAACCTGTGAGGTTGATTTGACGAGCTTATTGTCTATGCACGCTAGCTGCCCTGCGAGACCAACAAACTCCGCGAAGTACACGCTGCTGCAAAGCGTTTTGCAAAAGCGAATTTGAAGACAATGCCAGTGAGGTCGGGAAAGCTGAACACTCTTCTCCAGGTAAGAGAAGCTCAGATTCGAAACATCGCTGCTGTAAAATTAAGTTGCACACGAACTCGTCTGTGGTTTTGTAGAAACTGTTCAAAGACCTGGTGGAATCACTCTACATCAAGATTGAAGACGGAAACAACAAAATTTCATCAGACCATTGCAAGGCGGTGCTGAAGGAACTCCATGCAGAGATGAGCGAGCAAGCTGACCGGCATTTACTGACCAACCCGGAGGACGAGGACATTTACTCATTCCAGTCGACGGAGTTCAAGGTGAGGTGCTTTGCTACTTATTTTCAAGAAGTACAATCTAGTGACTCTGTGACTGAAATGGTTGCCTAACACTCTATTTCGCAGCGCTTCTTCCATCACTACCAAGGCCATCTCTTCGATTTGATGGGGGTGTACTCGGATCGCGCAAAGGGACCAAAGGCGGTATGTTTTCCCAGGCTGAAGATATTTTTGTATTTACTTGAACTATCGATGCTGATCGATACTTTTTTCTGCAGAAGGAAGAACTGTCGCGTTTCTTCAACCAAACGATCCAACCACAACTGGCTGAGCTCAGTGCAAAGCTCGAGAAGATTCGCCACCATGACATTGACGTGATCGAAGTACGACAAAAGAAGCACTTGGTTGTACTGAAAACTGCGAAGAAGCGCTCATCTGTGTTTCTTTGACCTTCTATACTTCAGGAGTCGATTCAGGAAAGCGATAAATCCTGCCAAGAGGCGAACCAGAACCAGCGATTTTACCAGAAGGTGAGCAGCCTTAACATGCTTGCCGCTGTAATGATGCGCAATTGTGTATCACTAACGCTGGCGCTGCTGCAATCTAGGACGCAATGAGTGCTCAGACTGACGTGAACAAGAGACTTGTCGAAGTCGCGAAACTCCAAGCTGTAAGAATAGCCCGTATTGCTTTCATTTCACATTCGGGAACTGTTGTGCTGACAGCTTCACAATTCTCTGTACAACAGCTGCGCAAGGAAGCCCTCGAGGGAGCGATCGAGAATGTGGACCTCATGCACGAAATGGCAACAAAGCAGAGGGACATGCTGGAAGAAGCGGCGTTTGTGTCGGTAAGAAATGCATTGATGTTGTCTTGACAAGAAGTGGAGGACACGAATGGAGACTCAGTGGTGTGTGGAATTGCTAGGTCCAACTTCCAAGCGAGAGAGTCATCGAGGCGACTCAAGAAACTGAGGTGATGGAGCTTCAAGGATACCTGATCAAGCAGGGAGGAGGTGGAAACGCGTTCAACCCGCTGGGTCGACGCAACTGGAAGCAGAGATACTTCATCTTGATCGGTTCTAACTTGGCGTACGCAAAGACGAAGGATGACTATGAGCGCGGACGAATCATCAAAGAGCTGTGCCTAACTGGGTAAGTGGTAGGTCTTGTGAAATATGCGAAAGAGTGGAGGTTGAAAAGCTGACATTTGCAAACGGTGGACATCTATGCTGTGCAGATGCCGCATCGAGCGCTCTCGAGATGCTGGCGAAGGGTTCCACATCATTCCTCCTGAGTCCGCGAAAGTGCCCCACGTTTTCGACCTCCAGAAGGGATTTTTCGACAAGAACAGGAAGAAGCGATCGTCTCATGCGGACAGCAAGCGCATTTTCAAACTGCGTGCCACAACCATTGAAGAGCGAGACATGTGGATTGAAAAGCTGCGCCTGTCAGCTGGCGTGTACTACTGAAGGAGCACGCGAAACGGTACTTCTGACTCCTGCTGATGAGTGGGTCGAGAAGTGTATTAATGCCATGATCTTTTGCGACTGTGTTGATCAACCAACATGAAACAACGTTACTTGAAGCAAATTGTCAAAGCTATAGAGTAGTTCCGCGGCAATTTCCAAGCTATTCAGTGGAAGTTTGCGTTGGGACAACCCGTGTGCCCGAGTGCTTCGTCCAGTTCGATATCTGCATGACATTGTTCTTTCCGAGGAGGTCTTTGGTTGTGGTCGCGAATGATCCTTGGTACGTTCTTCTGCTCTGCCTTCCACGTTATCTCGAACACGTGCCTGTTGATCGTTTTGTGGTCTTCCAATTTGAGAACAACGCTGATGAGCGCGTCTAAGGTGGACTCGCTCATGAAGACGAGTCCCAAGGTTTCACCGAAGGACATCTTCTCTCGGAATTGCCGTCGCTCCTTGGACTTCTCGCGCTCCTTCTCCGTCAGGTGCTCCCAGGTCGACATCACGATGGCCATGAAGACGTTGAGCATGATGATGCAGAAGACCACACTCGCCGAGCAGATGTATACCATTCCGAAGATGCCGCCACTGTCGTAAATCGGAGCGGGGTCGTACAATCTAAAGTTCATCTCAAAGACGCGGAAGAAAGCGCCCAAGAATGTCGACCACTCGTGGAAGCTGAGCCCGTAGAGCAGGTACCCGGCGCACGTGTACCCGAGCAAGACCGTCAGGTAGATCGGCAGGAACGACAGGATGTCGGGCATGGCGCTGAAGACGCTGTTTGTGAGGCGCCGGCCGCCGTCGGTGACCTTAAAGTACTTGATTGCGCGCGCTGTGGTCAAGAGCATGTTGAAGATGTTGAGCGTTACGAAGGCGTTGTCACCCTGAGCCAGGGGGAGCAGCGAAATGTACTCGTTTAGCGAGCTTAACTTGAAGAACTCATATCGCCTTGAGTCTACCGCCATTAGCCATTGCGTAGAGAGGATCCCCAAGTTGTTCATGAGCATGATCCACTCGCCAAGGGTCTCGAGTGCGCCATAGTATAAGACATACTGAACGACAAGTGCGGTAGAGGTTCGTCAACACTCACAATAAGAAAGCAGGTGCCGTCAGGCGAAGAGTGGACTCACCTTCTGAATGCCCCCGCGCGACACAATGCAGATGTTCCAGAGCTCGAGCAGGATAAAGTACATCAAGAGCAGGACGTACATGGACTCGTAGACGACGCGGACCAGGTTGGTCTGGATCTTCATGTTGTATGGCTCCATGTTTGTCACGTAGATGGTTGAGGAAGGCACGACGATACCGGACAATGAGAAGTCGACGCGATAGTTCACCACGGAGCAGAACCGGAGGTCAAAATTGTACATCGACATCGTGATCTCGACGAACTTTGTGTGACGATCGATCCAGCGATACGTTTGCATCTTGTTGAGCTTCGCTAGCTCATCGGTCCCGTTTGTGGTACTGCGCAGGAATAGCGTCTGGTAGCCACCGACCAGGTCCTTGTTGGTCGAGAACCGGAACATGTCGAGTGCGCGTAGGTCCGCCTCGCTTGCTGGTGAATCATCGGTTGTCCCGAATGGCAAGGTAGACGCAGCATCACCTGAAATGCAGAGCTGATCCTTGGTTGGCAAGAGTCACTGAAGCAAGGACTCTCCGAGAGCTGCATCGCGCTCGTGTCGACGACTGAGTATCGATTCTGCAGTATGTGAAACCCTCCGATGATCCTTGACCGCGAGGCAATCGAGTACGTGTCATCCTCACCGCGAGGTACTCCGTTCGGGTATGTACTCGAGTACACGGAGACGAAAAGTGAGTTGGTGAGCCAGTCCCAGAACTCGCTCGTGTCAGCGAGGTCTGCAAACTTGACACCTGACGGTGCTCGCGAGCTCCCCAGCAACTCGTTCGACAGTGCTTCCCGCAGCTCCGATCCTGCAAACACAGCAAGGATTCGCATGGTGAGTTCTTGTTGACCTCATGTTACGCCACATACGCTATCAACATCCTCAACTTACGTCTCCCAATGTCGCGGTCGATGAGCAGCACGCTCATGTAGATCACCAGGAGCGCCAGGAACGCGCCCAGTTTGCGCGCGAGGCGGCGGAACTCGCGCTACTCCTTAAGGTCCTGCAGCAGGAAGTCGCGCGGGATGTCAGAAATGCGTGGACTGCACTGTGGGCGAAGCTCCGCGGCCGTGGCAACATCGATGTTCTCAGGTCGTAGCTTTCGCAGGAACTTGGTCACCAGGACGACTCGCTTCATGGCGAGGACGGCCAGGTTACAGATTGACCAAGCTGAGCACTTCTAATGGTGCTGGAGTCTTGATTTCGGGGCTGAGAACATGCTGTAATGCAAGGTGGAGAGGGGCGAACATCTAGCAGAGAATCGGTCAGTTAAGGCGCCTGCAAATAACAGGAGCTCGTGCAAGGCGGAAGGTGGCCGAGTTCTCTGACTATGGTATGAGAGTTCTTGTAGAGGGAGGTATCTGGAAGTTCTTTTAGAGGAGGGAGAATCTCCACTTCTCGCTGTTAAATTCAAGCATGGATCCGAGGTGGCCAAGCGAAAGCAGCAGCGCGGCGCGCGCCACCACCACCGCATCCAAGAAGAAGAGCGTGAGCCACGTCAAAGTGGTGGCCTCCAGGTACGCGCAGGTGCTGCAGAGCAAGAACATCGAGAGCCATGCGGCGCGCGGGTCCACAGCGACAGCAGCTTCGTCACGAGCAGCTACCGGTGATGCCGCGAAGACAAAAACTCAAAGCACTCCATCGACTGCTCGAGGTGCGGGTCGCATGAGAGCCCATGGCGCAACTCTAGCGACAGTGCGGACAACACCTTCCTCAATGCCAAGTCAGTCTGCGCGACCGAAGATCGAGTCCCATACGAGTCCTATACCAACAGCGAAGCGACCCCGCATCAGCATGGCGTCCACTGGCGCTGCCGTCAATTCTCCCAGTAAGGTCGTAATAACAACACCATCAGCAGCACCAGCGACAGCAGCTGACGAAGCTACTAAACAAGACATGAAGGAGCGACTGAAGGCGTACAAAGCAAACAAGTCACTACCAATAGCACAGAGACGACCGAACACTCCGTCCATGACAGTAGCAACAATGAGCTCCAGCAAAAAGTCAAAGCCCAGACCACTTGTCAAATCCCCCACAGTACGAGAGCGACCGACATTTCCAAAGCGAATCAACACCAGTGGGGCTGAGCGCAGCACGAAGCGACCTGCGAAAGTCACGTCACAGCCGATCCCAGTGGAGACCACTGTACTCGCACCGAGACCGACAGGCGGCACGACACTGCGAACCAGGGCTTCGTCGATCTCTACCTCTCTGTCATCACGCAGTCAGATTCAGCAGACCGATGAGGAAGAGCTCGAGCTGCTCGAGGCCATGTACTACCAGCTCTGCTTTACGGAGATGCGAGCTGAGCAAGCGTTTCGGCAGCAGGAGCAGTCGGCCGAGGTGAGTGAATTACTGGTAGCAGTGCGGATAGAATTGCTTTGATGACTAACACTGAGCCTCATGAACTCTGTTTGCATGTGTAGCAACAAATGCTTGCAGCGTGGGGCGTCTTCCGATCCAAGCTCCAGCTTTTACACGACACGTCGCTTCGCCTGGACCGCGAGAAGCACATCCAGCTCATCGAGGAGAATCTCGCTGATCAGGCGCTTCCGTCGGTCCAGGTCGCGGGTTGTCTTCCGGAGTTTATGGAGAGGCTGAGTGCAGTGTGCGACTCGCTTGAAACGTCATTGCATCGTCTGCCGACGCCTGGGCTTATGTGCAAGGACCCGTTGGAGCTCAAGCGCCACATTGACGAGCTTGCTGCTGAGCTGGATGGCCTTCTGCACCAATTGCACGCGACGAACCTCGGCACTAAGGTGACACTGACAGCTTTGGCCCTTTTGTCTCGCGATATTAGCGGCTTACATTCATCTCGTTTGGACAACAGGTTTCAAAAGCTGTGACCTTTGAGCGCGGCATGGACGAGATGGCCGACAGTCTCGGCAAGTCGCTGCTTCAGGCGGCGAATCTGGTACAAGACCTGCTGCGCGAAGTGAACACGGAGACAAGCATGAAGATCCAGCAGATTCAGCTCCAGCGGGTCACGGCGGCGATGAGTCACCTCGGTGATGAGTCACCTCGGTGATGAGAATGGTGGATGGTGGTGACCAATTGATCGCTTGAAAGGAAAGAACGGAGTGGGGTTGCTAACCGGAAGACTATGTATTTATTGTACGGCACGCTCATAATTTACAGCACACATACTCTTACAGGAGGTGGCGCCATTGCAAGCTTCGATCGCTTGCAATGCTCGCCTCTCGTACTTCTTACTCACTTGGAACTTGGCTCACTGGCACAATTCAACATCGACACACTCATAGGTGCTGAGTACTGACTGGCACATAGAGATATCGCTCTACAGCGCGATGGTGCTCGTGCGCGCGACGAAGCTCAGGCGGTTGAAATTCGAGGACGCGAGCATGAAGTTGCGCTTGTCCTGGCTGAAGGACTCGCGGTCGTCCTGCTCGGGCGCCATCTCGACCTTGCGCAGCACGTTGGTCACCTCCACGGACTTGGTCATCTTGGGCTCGAGCTTGTGCATGCACATGACCAGGCGCAGCGCCCTGTACTCGTCGTCGTAGTCGCCGATGACGACTGAGTCGCGCCAGTTGCGGCGGCGCCACGTCTGGATCGCGTGGATCCACCGGTGCGCGACCTCCTGCGATGATCCGCTGAGCAGCACGGTCACGCGCTTGAAGCCCTTAAGCGACCGGTCGGTATCGTGGATCGAGCGCACGGGACAGAACTCGATCGCGAAGCGATGCGGACTGAGGCCGCCGGCCACGGGCCGCGCGACCACGCGGTGGCGCGTGAGCGAGTACTCACCGAGCCACTTGCCGTGCTTCTTGGTGTAGTACGCCAGCACGCCGCCCATGAGCTCAAAGTAGAGCGGGTCGGCACCTCGCGCCAGGTCATGCAGCAGCAGGTACCCCTCGTAGTCGGCCATCTTGGTGTGTTTACTGTGATGTGGTGGCGGACTTGACTTGCAACGGACGATTTACGGAATGGTGGGTGGCTCGGAGTTACAATGGCGCGGCCGAGAGCAAGATGCGGGTCGATACCTATACATACATACAGACAGACAGATTGCCGTAGGCAGCTGGCAAGATGCAGAGGCACCGCGTCCGCAAGCAAGCCGGAGTGCCTGGCTATCAAGCGCCGATCCTTGTTGGTCAATCGACCAAAGCCGCACGTTGGGTCCAGCTGGTCGTGCTGACTTTCTTGCACTGTGTGGTAGCACGTGTTTGTGGGGGATAGCGCTGGAGTCGGAGCTGGCAGGAAGATCTGCAGTGTAGAGTGCAGACAGACAATGTGTTTGCTTCGGCTGGTGGGTTGCGTGGAGATTGGGATCGGAGGCCATTCGGTGGGTTTGGCTGGAGGATGGAGAGGCGAGGTGTTGAGAGGCACTTGGGAAGAGTTCGGATCCTACCCTTAATAGTAGGTATTCTATGTTTGAAGGCTAGTTTTTACGACATTGAATACGCAAAAACATAATATGTATTTTGGAAAGGTGTACATACAGCTCGACTAAGAAACCGTGCCTCTTTTGATAAGTCGGGCTGCACCTCTGCCTGACTTTTTCTTTGTCGTGGCGTTCACTCGGTGGATGGATGGTGGATCGCTCACCTCAGAGCACCATTCAGCATCTCGCACGTGCAGCAAGAGCGCGTGTGCTGAACTGTACCGGATCTGGTGCCCAACATGCTCACCACTCGTCACTCGTTCCGAGCCGCACGACCCTGTGATGGCGACCATCGCCACCGAAAGAGCTCAATTCGATGGCGGTCCTTCCTTTGAGGCGCATTGGAGTTAGCGAAAGGATTGCTTTTGTTTGTGTGTGAGAAAGATTCGGCGGCCGTAGCGTTTCAATTGTCGGCAGCGACTTGATTTCCGATGCAAGCAACAAGGGAGTGACTATTTGGAGCGAAGCTGAAGAGGATACTCGAGGTGGCTCGACGGAACGGACTGTCTGTTTGTTCTCTCTTCGTGCGAAGGCTTTACTGTCTTACAACCGTCAGAGCACAGATTCGACCTATGAAGTCTTTGCGAAGATCCAACTGTGGCGACGAGCTGTTTTTTTTTTCTTTTTTCGTCTTGGTGTTGCTTAGGACCCTCGCTATCTATGGAATTGTGAAAGGAACGCTCTCTCTCGTCTGTCACACTTTGATAGAGCGAGTGATCACGAAGCAGCAGTCGGCCGTGCCTTTCGGTCCTCGTAATGAAAAGCAACGACACAGCGACAGCTCACAGGCGGCGACTGCTTGGGTTGCATTGCGGTATAAATCAACTCTTTCTTTCACATGCCGGCTCGGTTGATTTGTCTTTATTGTTGCTTGAAACGGGGGGGGGGGGGGGGC
>JAADWP010001096.1:0-10761 GCA_023336215.1 Globisporangium iwayamae | reverse complement strand
TCACACTCGCTCTTCAAGTGCCCTTTGGTATCGCCGGGAAGGTTGTGGTGATTGCTGGCTGCGGGCGCGCTACCGAACTGCTGGCTGAGGCGTTCGTCGTACACGGCGCTAAGGTGTACATCGCCTCAGCAGAAGCCTCGATTGTTCCTATCACCACTGCGCTCACCACCGCGGGACCAGGTAGCTGCATCGCAGTTTGTGTCGATTTGGCTACAATGTCCGGCAGAGCTGCTCTCGCGACACGCATCTCCGAGAGTGAAGAGGCCGTGAACCTACTGATCAACACCTCCGCTTGTGCAGCAGCAGAGTCCACGGCATCGAGTCCGACCGAAGAGCAGTCGAGTAGAAAGAGACGGAAAGTTACGAGCGACATCGTGAGATCTACTGTTCTGCTATCAAATCTTCATTCCGAGCAGTCGAAATGGACAGTGAACCGGTGTGCAGCCACGCACGAGGTGTCGCAGTCGACACTGCGGTGCAACTACGAACAAGCGATCCAGATGGAGACGCCTGGGACCCCCGATGACGTTCTAGACCCAGCGCCTGGTTCAGATCCTGTTTCAGACCCAGAGCCCAGTTCCAATTCTGTCCCAGACACAGGTCCCAGTCCAGGTCCAACAGACACAGCACCTGTCCCGCACTCAGCGACTGACCCAGTCGACTTATCTGACTTCAACGGTTTCTCGCCCCCACACCAAGAAGAGATCAATGACGAGCGCGAAGCTGAGATGTCAGCCCCAGTCCCCCACGGCTCTGGATCTCCATCTGGGAGTGCTTGCGGCGAACCGGTCGAGCCAGATCCGTCGAACGGACTGAGCACGTGTCGCTGTCACTGCCTTTGTTCCGGTGATCTTCTTTCCGACGAGCATCTTCAAGCCCAGAACTAGTCGATTCTTTCATGGAGCTGCTCGATTTTCCTGACAGAATATGTAAAAACCGCTCAAGGCCTTGTGTGAGGTGCGGCAACAACAAGTGCAAGCGTGAACACGTCGGCAGATCGTCCGTAGAGACACTCATGCAGTACTTCAGCGCGACGACCGACACGCTAGATGTGTGCATGTACATGATTACCAGCAGAAAGGTTCGTTTCCAGCTTTGTCGTGCTTCCGAACGAGGTTTCTCTAGCATATTGATTGGTCGCTGCGCACTTGGTTGATGTCGATACATGCAGATGTGCAGCGCACGATTAGTGACATTTCCCTCTTATGACTACAGTCACTCCTCTTTATAAGAGAACCTTTTTTAATGTTGTGCAATTTGGCATTCGTTGAATCAGGAGCCAGAAAATATCAGGGACCTCTTGTTCAATCCTTTTGAGGATCAAAGATTGAAAACCAACCCACAGGGACAACAATACCACACGCACATACAAGCCAATCAATCAGAGGAAGCTCATGGCCGCACGCGGACTCTTGGGTCCTGAGCCAGGAGCGAACGCTTGGTTTGTGTGGCTTGTGCGGCGTTGTGGCTGATTTGTGGACATGATTTGGCTATTGCCACGAGCTCAAGTGGTTCGTGATCCTCTTTTCTGCACGTTCGAAACGGGTATAGCGCGCATCTCCGGATAAAAGACTGCGGTACCTCACTCAGTCCCCAGCGTTCACTTTAAACAACTCCTCGTCAGTCTTTGCGTCCGCGGCGTAGAAGTTCTCGAATCTGAGCCTCTCGTGAGCTCATTGTGCTCATCATAGATAGTACGCGGTTCGCGGACTGAGAATAGGAGCTTGTAGATGCGAAAGACCTTCTTGCGCGTACTCAGGTTGAAGACGTCGAGGTCCAGCTGCGACTGATGTTCACGCGGCACGTCTTGCTCATGAGCGCGTCCTTGAACCGCGCATCGGCGTCAACGCAGAGCAGCCCGACGCCAGCCGAGATTACTTTAAAGTATACATTTCGCTACATGATTGTCCGGATACTGCAAGACGCCAGTTCAACCTTTTCGCCCACGTGCGGGAAAGGGGAAGCTTGGCTGTTATGGCTCGACGCGTTCGCATACAAAGGCCAAGTGAAATGCCCCCAGCCAGCAGCCGAACAGACAACTCGTCGTTGTGCATTTGTTACCAAAGCCGTAGAAAGAAATCCAGTCAAACAGCGTCAGAGCAATTTTCTTCCCTTCCCGCCTGCCGTATTTACTTTCAATAGACCGCACGAGCCGGCAAGCAAGCTTTAAAGCCGCTATCTATACGTACGTGTCTGTGTATCAAGAGCTACGCCACACCACGGCCTCTGAAGCGTATGAGTACTAATTGACCCTTGTGTATATGTGTATGCAGACCATGGGAAACTGCCTCAAGAAGCAGGACGTGCCCAAGAACTCGCCGACGCTCACGCCGTACAGCAATGGCAATGAGCTCCGCGGCAACGGCGGCGGTGGCAACTACAACCGCCAGCACGGCTACGCTAACGGTGTGCAGCAGAACAACGGCAGCCAGATCCGCCAGCCGCTCATGCGCGCGCCGGCGGCGGCCACGCAGCCCAAGGCGAACACGGACAACTGCTTCCCGGAGCTCGTTCAGTTCCGCCTTGACGAGACCGAGGTGCTGCTCACGCGTAAGGTCTCGAGCGGCGCGTTCGGTGTCGTGTGGCTCGGTCACTACCATGGACAGCCCGTGGCCGTGAAGCGCATGATCGACGGCGAGGACGAGGCCATCGCGTTCTCACGCGAGATCATGACCATGTCGCGCCTCGTGCACCCGAAGATTGTGCGCTTCATCGGCGCCACGTGGACCAACAGCAAGGACTTGGGCGGCGTGACCGAGTACATGGACGGTGGCGACGTGCGCACGCTGCTGGAGAACCGCAAGATCGACCTGAGCTGGCGACGGGAGAAGATTTCCATGGCCGTCGACATCGCCGAGGGCCTCGCGTACATGCACTCGCTCAACCCGAAGATCATCCACCGCGACCTCAAGTCGCGCAACGTGCTGCTCAACTCGGCCATGGTCGCCAAGCTCTCGGACTTCGGCCTCTCGCGCAACCGTACGTACGAGGAGACGCTCACGGCCGGCGTCGGCACAGTGCGCTGGACTGCACCGGAGGTCATGCTCGGCGAGAACTACAGTGAACAGGCTGACGTGTACTCGTTCGGCGTCGTGCTTTCGGAGCTTGACACGCGCGAGATCCCGTTCGAGGAGAAGTCGAGCAGCCGCGCGGGTGGCGGCCAGCCAGACATGGCGATCGTGATCAAGGTTGCCAAGGGTGAGCTGCGTCCGTCGTTCGCTCCGGACTGTCCCGAGGTCATCCTCAAGATCGCACGCGCCTGTCTGCAATTCGACCCGGCGCTGCGTCCAAGCAGTGAGGCAGTCGCTCGCATGCTCTCGGAGGCACGCGTGGAGCTGCAATCATAAGCTGTTGGTCGGGTTGTCATTATGCGAAAGAAGCCAAGCCAAGCGCCTACCATACCTTTTTACTCCAGAAATGTACACGAAACGGACGAATTTTTACAAGACAGCGCAAGAAGATCGAATCGACGATTGCCTATCCACCACCACATCCGCCAAGCCAAAGCAGGGAGAGACATAACCCCCATTACCACGAAGATGAAGACGACGAGAGCCTCGTATCGAGTCCCATTCTCCTCGCCGTGGGAGCGGTGCTCAGTCTCTCTCTATTCTCCGCCACCATTCACTGCCAACTCCACCACCAAGCTCCGTCGTATCATCATTCTCTCGCTTGTCATCGCCAAACTCTCCTCCACCAACCCACCTCCCTTCTATTTTTTTTAGTCTAACTCGAGGGAAGTACACTTGTGCGTATGTTTTATTTGATTGGTCTCCGTCTCAACTGCCTCATACCCGAATGAAGAGCTAGCTCCAAAGGTATCCCATGGCTACAAGCAGCTAACCAAATGAGCTCTTCATCATCTCATTCAAGGTCTACTATTGCTCGCTGTTGCCATTTGAAGTCGCACTCTGCTGTTTGAACAGCTCGGCCACCTGCGCGCTCTCGGTAGCTTGATCGGGCTTCTTGTCCGTTCGGAAACGCACAAAGCGTGGGAACCTCAGCGCCAGCCCATTCTTCCCAGCACCTCTATCAGCTTCAGCTGCGAGCTGAGACGATGCACACGTGTACGCGGTGGAGGACGTGAGCTGCGTGGCCTTGATCTCCCACACCTCGCTGGGTTCCAGCCACACGTCCGGCTGGCGGCTGCGGATCACGGCCGAGGAGATCCCATCGGGGACAGACCCGTCAGTGCTCTCTACCACCAAGTTCTGCTGCCTGAAGCGCTCGGAAAGCTGCGAGAGCTGCGCGTCCGAAAAGCCCGTGCCCACCTTGCCGATCGTCTACGTGATGATAGAAATTGGTTCATGACAAGCAAAGCTCAGTTAGATTCAGGTCTCAGTAGATAGCGTCACAATGTCAACAGGCGGGCTTTGTACCTCAAACTTGCCCGTGTCGGCGTCGAAGGTCGCCATGAGGAACGACCCAAAGACGCCCGAGCGCCGGCCCTTGCCGTGGAACGCGCCCACGGGAACCAGGTCCAGCGTGTCGGGCAAGAACACGCCATTCGCGCCATTACCCACTCCTTTCTGCTTTGAAGACGAGCTCGAGCTTGCCGACGACGAATCCTCTTGAGTCAGGTAGTCCTGCTTGAGCTTCATCCAGGCGTAGGACCGCACGCCGGCCTTGTACTCAGCGTCTTCGCCATCCAGCGTCTTGATCATCAAACCCTCGCAACCAGCGGCCACCGCTTCCTGCAGGAATCCTCGCATCGCCAGAGCCTCACGATCTCCATCTCCATCACCATCTTCGTCGTCTAAGCTCGCATCACTCAATGCAAAATCCCGACTCTTGACAAATTCGAGGTAGCCTGGATCCTCGATTAGCTGGCTTTGCAGCAGCTCGCGGCGTTCTCTCAATGGACGATTGATGAGCTTCTCACCGTTGAGATGCAGCAGATCAAAGACGAAAAGACAGAAATCCGTTGTCGTCTTAGTCTGCAGTACCTGAAATGGCAGGAAATTGTGCGTCGCGCGGTCCACTGCGACCACTTCGCCCTCCACGATGAGCTCTCTAATCGAAGCGTCAGCTTTATTCGACAAGCGCAGCTGGCGCTGTAGAACGGTGAGTAGCGAGCCGTACTTCTCCGTGTTGTCCTCCATGTTGCGGCTGAAGATCCGTCCAACTACCGCAGTCTTGTGTGTGAGTTCAGCTGAGGAGGATGTCGGCAATGACAGATGGATCTGGACGCGAGCGCCGTCATACTTGTATTCACAGGTCGCTGCTTTCCCCGGCGACTTTCGTATGCGACTGATCACATTAGCGACGCTCACTACGGGGTTTGCGGACATCGTAAGCACGGGAGCGCCCACAGTAGGTGCGGCGTGACCATCGAGCCACGCGACCTTACTCGCCAAGTCAGACTCATTACGAGTTTCAAAGAGCAGACCTGCGAGCACCGCGTAGTCGGGTTGCTGTGCGTACGCCTTCGTGACACTGTCGACCCAGGGCTTGAGCGATGGCTCTGCTGTTGCTGCTGGTGGTTCTAATGCGGTGTCACCGTCTGCTGTTTGAGATGTAGACGGAGGTACAGTGCTAGCGTTGGCAAGAGCTGCGAGAACGGACTTGTCACCCATGCCGATGCGAAGACTCTGGTGCTGTGTATGAGAAATAAGCAAGCAAGCAGGCAATGAGCCTCAATACATGGGAGTCTCTTAGCACAGATAGCAAGGCAGGGTACGTACAGCCAACATCCGGACCAGAAAGACCATCTCTTCTGCAGACTGGCACTGCTTGAGCAGCTGCACCGCACGCTGCTGCTTGCGGATCACAGAGCCATTGCCTTCCTCGCTTGCGAGTCGCAGGAGCTCCTGGTGCACGAACAATGCTGTCAAAACACCAGGCTCGTCTTCTGCTTGCGGTGGGATCACGATGCTACCACTGGCGATGAGCGACTGCACTGCGGTCCCAAAGTCCGAGAACTTGGTCATGTCGAGCGTTGGCCGGTAGGTATTGTCAACAGCATCGTTGGGTGTCGTCACAGCCAAGAGCTGCTCAACCACTGGTGCAAACGAGCGCATTCCAAAGCGCAGCTCGACGCCTTCGTGCGGCGGCGCTAGCTGTACTTCGAACATTAGAGCGGTGTTAGCGTATTTATGTGTGTGCAACGAATGAGTGATGTATGACTGAACGTACCTGCGATGATGTGAGGTACAACGCAGAGGCGAGTTCATCTGACGACGACGAGTGATCCATGACATCGCGGAAGCATAAAGCCAGCAAGCGCACGCTCGTATCGCGCGACTGCTTCACCTGCTATAGCACACAAAACATAGGCATTGTCCCTGTTAGTGACCACCGTGGACATCTTGATGATGACGCGCAATGAGGAGCTTCTCACCTCGATCGCCGCGAACGTTTGCGCCAGCTTGCGGAATGGGAACCCGTCGCGCTCGCTCTGGCCTGTAGCAGCACTGCAATGCCTTGCGAGTGTTAATAGCTGCTGGTATGTGCGTGCATGACCTGTGCGACTGTGACGGCGGTCGAGAGTGCACACTGGCAGCCGCTTCTCGCGCGCCAGAAACCAGCGACGTAGCATGTCGGCTGGGTTTGATCAATACGATTGATATCCAACGGCAAGTATGAACACTGTATAGTGACATGATTGAATGTCATTATCTTAGTGACGCACATTCATTCACAGAGGTCACCATCGACTTCCATCACCACCAAGAGTTCAACAGCCAAATTTAAGTGCTCAACAATGTCGTGGCCTCCGGCAGATCATCATAGAACATCACAAGCATTTCTGTCGCCGCCTTATCGCAGTAATATGTTGGATCTTCCTCGCTAGTGCCTCTTCAAAATCATGACATGACCCGTTGTGATGTTTGTATTCGCATGTTTCTTGTCAGCATTTTATGATATCACACACACCCTCATACCTCGCTTCACATCATCTGCGGTTCTTGATTTTGTAGATGCGCACGATCCACTGCTCCGACGTGAACACTTCCTCAAAATGCTGGAGCGAAATCGAGCTCGCGACTTTCGTCCTGCGATTCCGGTCCAAACCCTCGGTCACCTCGCCCCCATCATCGCCAGTGTCGAGCTGCGCAAAATCTGCAAAGCTGAACTTGTACAGCAGACTCGACGTCATCGCCGACGTAGAGTTCTCGTGAAACACGTACTTCCCATTCACTTGGAACTCGGATTCGATCGTCACCTCGGGAAAGACGCCTTCGGTGATCTTGATGATCCACGGCAACTTGTCAAGATCGTCGCCGCTCATGCCACTTTTCCCGCCAAACACGATCAGAATGTAGTCGACGCCGAGACTCTGCAAGATCGGAAGCGCCTCCTCTTCCGTCGAGGTGAGCACTCGCCCCACGGTTGCGATATGCGTGTTGTTCCATGTGTTGTTGTCGACAATAACCGTGCGGTTCGCAAGTGAGGAGATCTGATACCCGTAGTCCCACCAGCCGAGGATCTTCGACTCTTCGGGAGTGTTTTGGCGCAGCCACATGTACGCTTCTCTGTAGTCGTCATACGCCGTCTTCTCGCCCGACGTCACGTTCCAGCGCTCGTACACCAACGAGGTTGACGAGTATGCTTTGCTGGAGATCGTGGCAGACTGGCGGACATGAATAACTAGCAGCAACTACGCACAGAACAATTACAGACAACGAATAAGTGAGCAGAGAAAGCATACCACAAGCAATCCATACGCACAACACTTACGCCGACTGCAATGAGAAGCAGGCCGATGGCATTCGGAATCTCGCTCGGACGCAAGCCTGTCTTCATGCTCTTCGGAGGAGAAGCGAAGCGCAGCTTGACGCTGATGGCCTTGAGAGTGTCACCAGTGTATTCTTCATCTTGCTTTGCCTGCTTAGCACGCGCTTCTGGGCTCGGAACAGAGTCATCGATGGCATTCGCGCGCGTCATTGAAGCCACGCGGTCCAAGAAGGTGGAAATCCCCACGGCGGACAGGAAACATGAAGCTGGCGCCAGCGTAAGGAGGAGGCGCACCATCACACCGGAAAAGTACGTAGCGAAGACACCGTAGACGATCATGAAGACAAAGCCGGGATTCAGTCGCTGGAATGAGTAGTACATGCCCAGTGGAGAGAAGAGCATCACTGGACCTAGTGCCATGTAGAAGCCCGACCAGTTTGTCGGCTGGTGCTCGCCGACCGACGCGACGATTGGGATGTACTTGGACGCGTACGTTGGGATCAGAAGCGTCAGACTTCTACCACTCCACTGCAGTTTCCCCAATGAGAGCGCGGTGACCAGGATTGTGACGAAAAGCCCAGCTGCAACAGCAAGGAACACCTTGAATAGCTTTGCAAACTGGTCCGCGGAGAGCTGAGTCTGCAGCCATTTCATCAACGCCACCGCTGCAGATACGAATGCGCATCAATTGTTAAACGGTTACCAAACGCAATCATCACTACGATAAAAGAAGCTCATACCTTGCAGAAGCACGAACATCCCATGCGATGCAGCGCTCTCGCCCTTCAGAACAGCGTTGAAGCCGACAAACGGCACTTGCATCGATAGCACAATCGCCAGCGGGTAGAACGTTGAGTACGCGATATACACGCGAGACGAGTAGTGTCCACATAGCACAAGCGCCAGCACGTGGATCGGGATCACGTTGATAATGAAGACGTAGCCTCCCCAGGAGACCACCATTCCAAAATACGACAGCGCCGTGACCGCAGCCCAGAGCATGGAGCCAGTGTTCACCGTCTTGACCCACAAGTAGAACGTGATAACGAGCAGAAAGATCGCGACTGCCTCGTTGTCAAAGGATCCCGCAGCCGAGCGGGACATGTACGCTGGAGATACCGCCAGCAGCATCGCAGCGAGCAGCGCAGTTGTAGTCTTACCGGTCACTTCCTTCGTTAACAGGAACAGCGCCAGCGACGAGAACGCAGCAAACAGTGGCGCAATGAACACGCACACGTGACGGATCTCGACGGGGATGCTGATGAACTCCATGAACCAGTAGATGAATGCCGCAACCGCCATGAGACCGGGATACACGGTGGTGCCCACGATACGGCCGAGCGGGTACCACGCGCGGTCGTCAAACCAGTTGAGCAGCTCCATCGCGCCATTCTGCGCAAGGAACTTGCTCACGCGGAAGTTGAAGTGCGGGTCGAATTCATGGATCACCTGTTGTACAGTAGCGCCAGTTGATATAAAAATAAGGAAGTGAGCATGTCATGCACGCCACGCCACGCGATGAATGACGATGATGTCGCCACTTCAGCGGATGCTACGTACACTTCCCCACCGCACGACCGAGAACAGCCGGATGCTGATGCTGATGACGCAGATCGCGAGCAATGTGATAGTCGTCGTTGTGCACGAGATCTCGTGCTTTGCGCCCTTTTTCACGCACGCCTCGCTGCCGCGCTCTTGCTGCTGCGCGGACGGCTCCTTCGGTGTCATTTTCATCTTTTCACCTTTGGTAGAAATGGCAAATCTCCCTTTGGTGATCTTCGAGCAACATCCAAGCGACCTTCGCGTCACATCGAGTGCGGGTTTGGCTTCGTTGAAGTTGCCTCTGCACTCTCATTGCGGAATCCGCGCGCTCGAGTGCACAAGCAGAAGATCGGCACGAGAAGAGAACGAAGAGATGGCGACCGAAGCGCTTGAGCAGACGCTGCTACAGGTATCACACATATATACACTATCTGCCATCATTGGCTCGCTGTCGCGCTCGTTGTCTGCCGTGCGGAAACTGATGGTCATGCTTTCAAGCTGACGGAGATCGCAGGTGACTTTCTCGCCAAGCATCGGTAAGTTGGTTGCGCTCATTTCTGATAAGCTGGAGGCAATGGCGTTGTGGACTGATGTTACTTGTTCGGTCGTGGTTCAGTGCACTAGAAGAGGAAGCAACGGCAATCCAGGAAGAGATGGAGGACCTCGATCGCCGGCAAGAAAAGGTTGGGTTGCTGTCATGCGTGCATGCTACAGGCAAACAAATGGTGGCTGACTATTGCGTTGGAACTGTGTTTTGTGTGTGCTGCTTATACCAGAGAGCCCAACGTATCGTAGCTAGATTGCGTCAAGCAAGTGCAAACATTCTGGCGTTCACGGACGATTCCAACAGCCAAGAACGACACCAAGATGAGGACAACATTGACGAAAACTAACAATTCAGCTGGCGCTTACATTTATCTATATGGCAAACGAAGCGTTTGAGACGGTAAACGAGAAGGTAACAAGTCAACACATGGATCGAAGAAGATGCTTTCATTCGTGTCTAGTCTAACGAAGAATGCCTCCATTTTTTGTATTTGTTTGCTCGAACGCGACGATTGTGCGCACCTCTTTGGCCACCATAGCGGCAACCAAAAGAGTGCGCGCTATTTCAACAACATTCACCCTACAGCGTACAAAGTGTGTGCCTCTTGACGCCTCTTAGCCGATCGACTGACGATCTTCGGAGCTCTCTTTACTCCTTAAGGGAGTCCAGATCCTCCGCGTCCTGTAAATAGAGGCTTTTGTCCATCACGGCAGCAGCAGCATCCACTGAAGACGCCGCCGGCTTCTCCTCTTCGCCATCGTCATCATCATCGCTGTCGTCATTGTTATCGTCATCACCATTGTCCTCACCGTCCGAGTCGTCGTCGCGCTCCTCGTTCGGATCGTGCTGCGAGTACTTATCCTCGTCGGCATCCGCGTCATCACGGAACAACGTCGGGTCGAACGTGAACAGCGCACGACCACTCACTACGCATCACGAGAAAGCACAAATAGTACAGCAAACACCATCAGTACAAGCATCAGTCTGCCAACACC
>JAADWP010001095.1:0-10762 GCA_023336215.1 Globisporangium iwayamae | reverse complement strand
ATCGTCAAAAAGCCACGAGGACGTCGTGGCCTTGCTGTCCGCATTCCTCGTTCCAGGCGAGAAGAAGACCGAATAGTGAGGTCGTCAGTTGCTCGTTCATCCATTTTGATGTTAAAACCACAATCCATTACTTTCCTTTACGACAACTTGACTCTATCGTTTCCTGCCACATTTCCTCACATCGTGGGTACACAGCATGCACAGGACCATCGACAGTACTCAAGTGTCCACTGCTGATGTGGTGTCGTCTGCGTTCCGTGTATCATCTGTGCCTTGAGAAGACGAGGAGATATTAGGAGAGTGAGGGAATCTGTAGTCGCAGAGCTCGTTGACATTGATTTACGGTAGACGATGTTGAATGTTATGCAATGCGCGTGCTCTACCCAATGAACGCTTACTCGGTCTTCTTCAAGTCAGGTACCAGGAACGAGGAGAGCAAGGCGGTGGCTTCTTTGTGGACGCGAGTACTGCACTCAGTTCCTTCTTTTGGAAGAGCGCAGACCAGACGCAGGAGCGTGTTAATAAACAGCGCCAATCGGCTAGCGCTGAGCACCATCACACCGCTCCACGAGCAGTTGAAGATCGCTGGACGCTCGAAGCAGTGCTCCAAGTATGTGGCGAGCTGTGCACACCGGTCGCATTGCGGGCTGGCAGTGGCGCTATTGCCTTCGATAGCGAGCTGGAGCTCGGTTCGCAGCTGCTTGAGCGCGACCCAAGAGCACTTGCGAGCACTCGTTGGCGGCGTGGTGAGTTTCTCTTCGGCCTGAATCGCTGATTGATGATGCTGCTGCTGTGGCTCTAAGACGTAGATATCAAGCGTGAGAGCGACGGGATCATTGCCGTCGCGACGACCGACAATGTGGACAATGTTACTTCCGGTGTTGTTGTTCGCCAGTGCGTGGAGCACAGCTTGCGGATTGTTGGAGCTGGGGCGAAGAGCGGTGATAGTGGCGGTGGTGAGTGGTGAGTGCCCTCGGAGCATAGTTGTAGAATTGAGAGTGATTGGATGGATATGTTAGGACTGGTCGGCTGAGCGACACTTGGCAAATTGGAAAGTGAGCACTTCCCAATCGACCTCTGCACTCGTTTTTGCTCTGTGACTGCTCCGTTGGCTTTGGTTTGTTAGGCACCGCAACTGCGTTGAGGCGTTTGGAACTGCGCCTTGCTCAAGCTCAAGCCACGCTTCACGCAGATGTCAAAGTTGTCGGCTCACTATGTGCACATTTCACTTCGTACGTCAGGAGTTCTTTGATCGCATGACCAGCACTCGCTTGTTCACTGAGCACCCTCTTCCCAGCTCAAGATTGCACAGTTCACTCAGAGAGCCCGATAGATCAAGCCGACACACTAGCACGGCGAGCTATTGGTTGCTGACGAGTACGCGTCGGACCCGCGTGAGCGTAGCAAAAGCAGGGAAGATGTGGTAGACAACGTCTAGTCGGCGAATGCCACGCGCGATTGCCTGTGTCAGCGACCGTGTGACTATTTGACAAGCAAGACGAAGAATGCGAGCTCCTCATCCAATCTGTGAAAGCCGATGAGGGTGTGTGGGACTTGACTTGATGAGGAGTGTGTTGGTCTTTTGATGGTCCCGCAATCTGACCATCACTCACTGTTGCTTGTATAAGCAGATGAGGTTCTTTTGGACTGATTTGATCAAGCGACTTGGTCTCAAGCTGGTCAATATTCTTTTCTCTGGGGTAACAATTCTTTTCCATAGGTTTTGTGCATTCTAGCGGTTCGCTAATGATTTGTATCGGGAGGTAGACCTAATAAAAAGCATGAGTGTTGCACGAGCTCTTCCAAACACTTGATTACGATTGAGTTTGCAGCTCGTCCAAACAGCATTCGCTGATGACGGTGAGTGTCTCGATATGGATACACTCACCTACTCTCAAGATGAATGTTTCCAGACCTGGGCTCCGTGCTGGATAACACACAGGCTCTCGGTGGGCGACGCCACCCGAGGCTCTGATCGGCTTAGGAGGGCAAGCTTCTGGTTCTGGAGGGGGAGCCAACCTCACTCTCGGAATTTACTCGTCGCGCACAAAGCACGACCCCTAGCACAAACAAACCTGCCAGCAGCAGCATCCAAGATGCATCTTTTGAAAGAGCTCACGCCAGTGAGCGTCGTGCCTACGACTCGTCAAGACTCCGAGTTTCAAGAGACGGCATCATCGCTCAAGCAGATCGCATGTGTCCGCATTCAGCCTTCCACGAATCAAGGTTATAAGGTCGAGGTGTATTACAGTACTGCATCAAACACCAGCAGCAGGATCCCGACAAGCACATTGTCTTCTGCCAAGGCTTCGCTATCGCCATCACGATTGAACCGCTTCACCGAAGGACGCAACCCTGACGCATGCATCGAGAAGAGCTACGCCGACTTCCTGAAGCTGCAAGCGCAGCTGCAGCACCGTGTTCACGTTGCACACACTACGATCCCGTGCTCGTTCTGCAGCGAAGTGAGCAGCGTCGCAACGTGGGGCGGCGTGCGCTCGAGCCCAATGGCGATGCTCCTGATGTCTGAAACTGAGCTCCTTGACACGTTCACCACGTTCATCAACGAGCTCCTGACATTGACCAGAGTGCGCTTCACCTTGGAGGGGCGTGGTCTGTGCTCAGCGCAGGAAAGTGTGCCTCGGATGCTTCACGAGTTCCTCATCAAAGAGCAGTGCTCAAGGGTCGAGTAGGGCTGCTGGTATATGATAAGATTGCCAAGCACGCTGCGGCATCCATATTATTGCAGTATTGTTCTCATCTCCCAGTGAATCGTCAATCTCCTCGACCTCGACCGTTCATTCGTAGCGCTGATCTCTCGAGGGCTGGCAGCAATGCCACAGTACCCCGACGACGAGGATCCCAGCTTGACGCACACGAATACTGCAAGTACGCAGGACTCTTTCGCCAACACTCCACAAAACCGGGCGCTACGATACTTGCACTCATCCAACCTCGTTTGACACGCGACCCTCACAGCCTTCGCTCACGATGCCACCCCTCAGTCTTGTCAGCCCTGCACAATGCAGCATCAACTCACCTTGATGCAACATCCACCAAAGGACCCGAATACAGTGAACCAAGTTTACAAATAATTTACCAATGGACTGAAGGTCACAACATGCAAATCGTCGTTGTTGCTGTGATCGTTTCACCTGCCAGAGTCACTCTCGTGTGAGGTAAGAGGAAGGTGGGATGGTGACAGAATGGACCCTTATTGTGCTGGGACATCACTACTCATCCAAACAGCCACTCGTACTACCTCTGTTGTTCATTTGGATGCCTCCCTCCCCATGGGTACCGGTGGGTACCAGTCGAAAGCACAGGCACCAGCTCGGCCAAAGGATTAGCGTCGATCATGGGTGAGTGACATTCGACTCATACGAGGTGGCCGGCGGTGCCCATCAGTCAGTCATTCCACGATGGAAACGCTCTCGATCATGTAAAAAAAAACTCAGTTCCGAATATCATCCGTCGGCCACAGATCGATCACACTCACACACTACTACTCTGAGCCTCCAGAACTACAGCACACACAATGATTCGCAATGCATCATGCTTTACAAGCGCTCAACCCAGTGAACGTCACACCTGCCGCTCGAAGCCGTGAGGTCGCACAGACGACAACTGGACGCTCAAGCTGACCGACTGTGTCCGCGTCAGCTCCTCGAGAGCCGAAGGGTACACGATCAAGATCTACCATAACACGTCGAGCGCTACCAGCAGCCGGATCCCGGTTCAAAGTTACCAACAAGGCCAACAAGCGGCTCTGTTGAGCACGGTGTTGCTTCCCAAGCCTGATACGCGAATCGAGCGGAGTTACGCCGATTTCCTGGGTCTGTAACTAGAGTTGCAGCACTGCGTGCACGTCGCGCACAGGGCGATCCCCTGCGCGTTCTGCAGTGAGGTGAGCAGTGTCACGATCTGGGGCGGCGTGCGCTCGAGTCCATTGGCGATGCTCGCGATGACGGAGGGCGAGCTTCTTGACACGTTCACGACGTTCATCAATGAGCTGCTGGTCTTGCACAGGACGAAGTTTACAGCGACGCGACGGGGTCTATGCTCGGCGTACGAGAGCGTGGCTCAGATACTTCACGAGTTCCTCGAATTGAGTCAGGCGTGAATAGCATAAACATGGTGAAACAAGCACCTTGCATCATTTTATCTACGTGTCTATGTGTTAGCATTGACACCATCGGAGACGAGGTCTCTAAGCTTCGAGCATAGCCAGACCCCTTTTCGTCCACACCTATCACCATGAAGTCGTGGTTTGCGCGACTGATGAGTGCAGTTGCAAGGTGACATGATAGCCACAGGGACACGCCAACACCCTGCAGAGGTAGAGTCGAGAGAGAGAGAGAGAAAGAGAAAGAGAGGGAGATGAAAGGGAGTACGTGACCTGAAAGCCTGGGAGAAAGTGGTCGACGGCCTCATCCAATCTCGTTTTTGATACGCGACCTTCACTCATGATGCCACTCGCAACCTAAAAGAAAAACCTGTCGAACAGACTACGCGCTGAAGCTCGCCTCGAGCGTGTTTCGCTTGCCACTGAAAGGCGGCTATGATGATGGTCACGGGCTTTGTCCTGATTACTGTCGACGAGAAGCAGGAACTTCAGCCAGTGAGTTCATGACAGTAAAGTGACTGGCTGACTGTTTTCGCAAGCGAACAGACAATCAAGCGCCTCATCCAATCTCCGTGTTCATTGATCGAGTTGCGACCATCACTCGCATCCGCTTCCTGGTGATTTCGCCCCTGAAATGTTTGGACGAGCCCTGCACAAGTTCTTACTTAAACGCACGAGAAACCGCCGTGAAGAAACCACACGACCTTTCGTTAATGGAGCGAGCGCCGTCTTCCCTATGCTAGTTACCGCTTACTACTTGCGCCCGCCTTCGATTTCTCTCTCACCCGAGCACGCTTTGTCCATGCTAAACACCTAAACACCTCAATACAGCACGAAACGTTCGGCATGCCGTTCCCCTGCTAAACGGAGGAGATGTGATATCTGGCGAAGTGAGGAATCAAGCTGTCAAAATTTTATCAAGTGCTCCTCTTCATCGGGTTCATCTCAGCAAGCGAACACAGTCGGTCTCGTACTTGACACGGACACCGGCAGGCCGCTCATCCATTAATCAACTTGCCACCAAGCAACAAGACAAGAGGCCTCAAGCAAAACCGCTCTTTCCGTCTTCGATGTTGCCGCAACCAGCAGCTCAGTCCGGCGCCGAGCAGCAATTGCTTTCACTGACCCAAACGTCCGTCGTGCGCCCCACGTGGTTCTCAGCGCATAGCCAAGCGCTCGTGGTGCTCAAGGAGGTCGATCACGTTCAGGTGACCGCGTCGGGACCCCGCAAGCGGAGAACGTTCGTGATCGAGACGTTCCGAGCGCCGGCGTCCAAGAATCGCATCCCAACCAACACCCAGCGGCTCCAGGCTGAGGAGCCTTCCATCGCCCAGCAAGAACAGCCAGCAATCTCCATTACCAGGAGCTACGACGACTTTGTCGAGCTGCACCATCAAATCTATCGCTGTATCCACGAGGCGCACGAGGCCGTGCAGTGCACATTCTGCGACGAAGTGATGAGTGAGCTCATCGGCAGCAACGCGACGCCGAACTTCGTCACAAAGCTGCTCATCGGGGACACGAAGATCGCTCAGCGCTTGACCAAGTTCCTCAACTTCATCCTCGAGGCGACCAAGAGCGGCTGTGGTGCTTTAGCAGGTGAGAGCGCGTGCTTGGGAGTGAACATGGTGCCTGTGCTGTTGCACGACTTCATTATGGACCAGAGGCTGGCGACGGCCGCTGCTGGGCCAGCATAAACCCAGAAAAATGGTTGGTCCTCACAACTTAACGGGATAATAAATTATGTGGTGATGTGCGTCTTGGTGGATGTATGTAGTTTCAGATTCAACAGCTCTGGGTCGGATTTATACAAGTACACATAGCCTTAGCCTGAGGCGAATGATCAATCGCAGTAACGCATTGCCTGGATGAGGCAAGAGAAACTTTAAACAGGCTGCTCTTCCAGCAATGCGTGGTTCTTAGTCAGCCAGGCTCCATCTTCAGATGCTAAGTAACTTTAAGGTACTACTCAGTCGTTTGGGTTTCACCATTGAGTACTCAACGAATGCAACCATTCCCCATATGCCTTCATCTGAGCTCAAGCCCAAGATCCCGTCTTCTTCCATCCATTCGTTCAGCTAACACTGTCCTGTCGCCGTCGGAGTCATCAGATTCTACCGCAGAGTCCTCGAGAAAAGTGACAGGAGCGATGCTTTCCGCTCGGGATCATGTGACTGAGCGCAATCCTGTTGCTGTCGGAGCCAACAGGGCCCAGGGCAAGCGCGCTTGATGTAGAGCGATCGAGTGGTGTCTTGGCAAGACCCATTGCAATCCATCGAAAGTAGCAAAGCTTATTAAGCTCGGTCAAGGGGGCGTGAACGCTTTAGCGGCTGCCACAGATGATTACCACTGAAGGCAGACAGTTTGCTGATGCCGGTGCCCTGGCTCACCATCTATTATATACGGCACCGTAGCTTGTGATGCCGTGAGTGATCGACGCATTGAAGTCAAGAACAAGCAAGACGACTGTGTTGCTGACCGGTTGGCTGGGTCCTGTGATGAGAGACAGGACCACGTCCAAACACGGTTGTTGACAAAAACTAACCAGCAAGCGACAGGCTATTCCCTCATCCAATCCTTGTGTTGATTGACAACTGACCATCACTCGATATATACTTTGACATGCATTCGGTCTATGATACCGCATAATGTGACCTCGGCGCTGCTGTCTCAACGCAGAACCATGCTCAGCGAATTGCCTGTGAAATAGAATATGATGAACTGCTTCAACTCACAAGCGTGTGTAAACTACCAGCCCGAGACAATCATGTTTGGACGAGCCCGCCGCTTCCTATCACAGGAGCGCCTTGCTGCAGTGAGCGTGGTCAGCGCACCGGACTGCCACTTGCGTTAGTTGGTCGTTGGCAACATTTCCACCTCTCACTTGTCAACTCGCCACGCAGGCCTCGATACACAGCCAGGAGCTCTCCAAGAACCCCGCAGCGATGTCGCTGTCAACGACGTCATTCGCCAACACCGACCACCTGCTCACACTGCCGCAGGCATCCGTCGTGCGGCCCACGTGGTTCTCTGCTCACAGCCAAGCGCTCGTGGCGCTCAAGGAAGTCAATCGCGTCCAAGTCGTGATCGCAGCGACGACGCCCGGCCCACGAGACACGTACACCATCGAGACGTACCAAGCACTGGCGTCTAAGAACCACATCCCGACCAACCAGCAGCAGACCGAGGAGCTCCGCGTTCAGCAAGAACAACCGACAGTCTCCACCACCAGAAGCTACGACGACTTTGTCGAGCTGCGCCGCAAGATCTACCACCACACCCACGACGCGCATGTATCGCATTTGTGTCCATTCTGTGATGAGGTGGTGACCGAGCTCATCGGCTGCAACGCGACGCCGAACTTCGTCACGAAGCTGCTCATTGGCGACGCCAGGGTCGCCCAACGCCTGACCAAGTTCCTCGACTTCATGCTCAAGCTCACCAAGAGCTATAGCGCATCGAAGGGCGAGCGTCGGTGTTCGGGTCAGGTCGTGGTCCCACTGCTACTGTACAACTTCATCACGGGTCAGGAGCTAACTATGACGGCCGCGCTCGTGTGAGACTTGAGAAATGGTTGGTCCTCGCAGCTTTGCTGCATTAAAAGAAATAGATCTATTGATGAAGTCGATATTATAGATTCGCTCCGGCAGCTATAAGCTCCGAACGCTTATGAAGGCGACACAAAGCATGGCTCACGTGAGCGACCGAGTTTGAATACGAAGGTAGTGTTACACCTAGAAAAGGCCATCAACCCTCTTGCTTTCACTATGCCGCCGCCATTTGGGATCAAGTCACACAGAGGCCACTGTTGAGAAGGGAGCACAAGAGTATACCATATTTCTCTAGTTATTTGTCGCACTATCTTGAAATTTATGTTTCGAAGGCACTTTCCCCCTCCTCCATATTCGTACTCCGCTTCCTCGTATCCCCCATCTCGTTCGGCAAGGTCAGCATCGGCAAAATCTCGTTGCTCACCAAGTTCCGCTTGATTCTCCGGCAACTGGAGCGCACTGCGAACGACAGCAGCAGCGGGTTCTGCCGTTTCCACGGCAGCAGGGGCGGACTCGTTCATGGTGCACAGAAGAGGACAAATGATGTCCCGCTACCAGGCCGAACGCTCCAAGAGGATTGCGCTGGTGGCGAGGGCTGGCTCCCTCGTATAGTTGCTGGCACTTTGTCGTCACCCTCGGTGTTGCTTAACTCGTGAGCGAGGAGAACGCTACCACTGAATTCGTCGTCGGTATTTCATAGCATCAACTCGTTTTTGCGCATCTTTTTGATTAAGCCCTCTCGCACGTAAGCCAGCCTGTTGCGGCGCGACAGTCTGGATGAACTTGAGCGCCGTGTGCCACGCCTTAGCGACCGACGCCTTCATTTCTGGCTTTTCGAGGTCGCCGCGGGTCACCCAGCCGTGGTTCATATCCGGAAAATTGAGAACACTGCTGTGCTCGCTCGTCTCAGGTTTGTCGGACAGGATCTTGATCACACTGCCGTTCTCGCGCACGAACGGCGGGTCGTCGCTGGCTGCGAGCAACAGCTGAGGCACCGCGATGAGGTCCGCGAGCTTCTCTATGACGCCATCACCGTTCACAAGATTTTCAAACCTTCACGATGGGCGGAAAGAGATGCTGCCCTCGATGACAGGCGTAACGAGCGCAGACTGGTGCGCGCCGATCCAACCGCCCGTACGAGACGAAGGTTTCACACTTGTATTCGCTCTGCAGATACACGATGACGCCCTGCTCGGAGCGATCGCCATCCGGACCGAAGATGTCGGTGAACGTGAAGAGTCCGGTGCGCGCCTTGGCGGGGTAAGCCTGGTAGAATGTCGCGAGGTGTGCTGCGGGCATGCGGGGTCTGCGAGCCTCGTGACGGGATTCTTCCAGTCCAGCGACGTCGTCACGGACGGATTTTAGATAGAGTACGTAGAGATACATAGTGTGGTGTTTCGAATATCAAGAAGGGGCTTTGCATTGATGCTGTTAAATTACTGTTGTTGCGTCTATCTCAACGAGTGAGCACAGCCTTACCACTGTATCATGACTTCCGTGAGCCTCTGCCGACGGTGCGCCAACGGTTCGTTCGACCCAGGTTGCGTGTCGTGAGCTGAACTGAACTAGAGTCGACTGAGATCACAACCGCAGGCTCGGCTCGAGGCTGCTATAGTCGCTCGGATTGGGGTGCTAAGGCTAAGAGCTTCGCGTCGTTGATCACTCCTGCGTTTATTGTGCTTGCTCTTGCAGTCGGTAGTCGAATGAACTTTACGCGTCCTTGTTGGCGCCACTCTCTTGCAGAAACGTGCTCACGATCGCGCCGAACTTGGTGTGGCATTCGGGGGCTTCGGGCTCATCGGCGCCGAGCTGGCCCGCGTAGCGTAGCACCAGGTTTACGAACTTGGCGAGCACGTCCAGCTGGTAGCTCATGGCGCCGTTCCACGCACGGTTAAGCATGCGCGGGCGCTCCCAGCAGTGGGTCATGTACGCCGCGATCTGCTTGCACTGGGGACAGTGCTCGCCTTTGCCCACGCAGCTCTGGAGGTCGGCGCGCAGCTTCTTCAGGTCCGCGAGCGACCGCTTGACCGTGTAGTCGGCCGTGCGCTGCTCGAGTGAGCCATGCGTGTTGTTAGCGTCCATCGATGGGCCACCACCGATTCGCAGCAGCTGCAGGCTCGAGGTCGACACGAAGCTGTCCGTGGCCGCAGGAGCCTCCTGAGCAGGTGGTGGTGGTGGTCGAAAGTAGACCTCGAGCGTCGCGGTCATCGCGTGCTTGGAGTCCACGACCGCGACGATGTCGGCACTCGGTTCGGCGTGCTGCCGGTGCAGCAGCGGACGGTGCACCACGGCACGCGTGGCTGTTGATAGTGGCTGAAGCAGCATGGTTTAGCGTAGAAGCTGTTTGTCGGGAAGGCGTCTGAGCTGCAGCTGGAGCTAGGTAGATTCAAGAGTGACCTGCCCTGACTGGAGCACTTGCAGGCTTCACGTCGATCTCTCGCTTTGAGCTGATGAGGCTGTTGAGTGATGGATACGCTGCCGACATAGAGCGAGCGACAGTCTCGCTCTCTGAAGTGCAAGCCGCCCATCTAATCACTCGTACAGTCATTCAGGTAGTCACAAGACAACGAGCCAATCGCTCGCCGCCCACGCGAGAGAAGATTCCCTCGCTCGCCTCTCTTGTCCACTTCGACCGACCACGTGCGCCGTTGACCAAGAGACAGAGAGACAGAGGCTTTTCGAGCCATTGTGGACCGAGCGTCCAATCAGAAGATTAGATTAGCGCGCGTCTACAGGACGGACGCCTCACGGCGACTCCAGTCCCATGTCGATCGTTGGCCAGTCACAAACCCAAGCCACTCCGTCTCATTTCTGTGCCCATGTGGTCAGGACGGACGAAATGTCGCGGGTCATCCATCCACTGGCGCACAAGGCAAGCGCGCGCGCGCAAGCGACCTGAGATCTGAGCCAACTGTTTGGTTCGAACGAAATGGCTTGCGAAACCTTTTACACTCCAGGCCAAAAATATACGGCCACCCACCTTTTTCCTCATAACTTTGCGACCACTAGGAGTTTAGCGATGCTGTTTGAGTATGTTATGTGACTGACTATACTGTATCCCTCTGCTGTGCTAACAACCCCATTT
>JAADWP010001094.1:0-10765 GCA_023336215.1 Globisporangium iwayamae | reverse complement strand
GATGTGGGACTGGGAGCGTGAGTGGACGTGCGTGCAGACCTTCTTGGGCCACGACCACTACGTGATGCAGGCCAAGTTCAACCCCGCGGACCCGAACGTCATCGCCAGCGCCTCGCTCGATCACTCGGTGCGCGTCTGGTCGCTCACGAGCGGCAACAGCTTGTCCATCGCTTCACTCGGCAAGATCTTCTCAGTCTCGACGCTCGAGGGCCACACCGCCGGCGTCAACTGCCTCGACTTCTTCACGACGCCTGAAGCCGATGGTAGCAAGACCTTTATCCTGTCGGGCTCGGACGATAAAACCGTGAAAGTGTGGGACCTCGCGACCCAGAGCGTGGTGAAGACGCTCGTAGGCCACACGAAGAACATCACGGCCGTGCTCAAGCACCCGTTCCTGCCGCTCATCGTGTCGGCCGCCGAGGACGACACTGTGCGCACGTGGAGTGCCACTTCCTTCCACTGCGAGGGCGTCCTGAGCTACGATCTAAGCCGAGCGTGGACCCTGAGCGCGTTGCCAGGCTCAGTCAGCATCGCGATTGGGTACGACCACGGTAGCGTCGTCGTGGACCTCGTTGCTGCTAGTGGAGTCGCAAGTCGAGCTGGAGCTGGAGCTTTTCAGACTGCGCGATTGTGAAGTGTGTCGTTTGAAAATGGATCAACCTCGCCGAGGGGTCCGTGAGAATGAAGATGCTCAAATTGACCCTACCACCCGATCCGCACAGTGAGTAGTAGTTGTGATGCGACATATGATCGCTCACTGCATTAATAAGAATTATGTGTTGTGGCGAACCACTCACCACTCTCTCGTTCTTCGATGGTCGGTCCCTAATCTTTGTCAAGGTGTTCGCCTTGAATGGGTCGTCTCTCTAGCGACTCGCCACTTCGGCCAGCGCCGTACTCACAACGAGCGTCTTGAGCTCCTTGTTGAGCGTGCTCTCGTAGTGCGCGATAGGCGGCTTCGTGGACGCTTCTGTTGAGCTCCAGCAGCACAGGCGCGCCATTTCGTAATGAGCTCTCCATCCCCAGAGGAAGGAGCAAAACGAGTGTGCTGTTTGTCTCATTTTAAGCCAATCAGAGGCTGCCAGGTTGCTGATGTGAATATCCAAAATCCCCCCTCTTCACTGCCGAAAAGGACGACGAGCTGGAGAGACGATGGTACGTGGCAGCGCACGATCTCTGCCTGCTGATGAGCCGCTACTGCGGCTGCGTGCGATAAGAGGCGGCGTCAGCGCACATGCGCATTAGAAGCGCGTGTCATGCGCTCTCGATTCGATTGCTCCCGCCGAGATATCGCTTTCTAAAATGGTGGTTCAAGTGACTGATGTGCCTGCCTGTGTGTATATGCTTGAATCTCTCTCTCTCATTGTAGCCACTGCGTTTAGACATCAAGAAGAAACTCTCTTCACGCTCGGAGCGCGTGAAGAGCGTGGACATCCACCCGACGGAGCCATGGGTGCTCTCGGCGCTCTACACGGGCAGCATCATGATCTGGAACTACGACACGCAGACGCTCGTCAAGACGATCGAGGTGTGCCCGCTGCCTGTGCGTAACGCCAAGTTCATTGCACGCAAGCAGTGGATCATCACGAGCTCGGATGACATGCAGATCCGTGTGTTCAACTACAACACGATGGAGAAGGTGACGGCGTTCGAGGCGCACACGGACTACATCCGCCACCTTGAAGTGCACCCGACGCTGCCGTGCGTGCTCTCGTGCGCTGACGACATGAACATCAAAATGTGGGACTGGGAGAAGAACTGGCTGTGCACGCAGGTGTTTGAGGGCCACGGCCACTACGTCATGATGGTCAAGTTCAACCCGAAGGACACGAACACGTTCGCCAGCGCATCGCTCGACCGCACGATCCGCGTCTGGGGGCTCGGTTCGACACACCCGCACTTTTCGCTGGACGGCCACGAACGTGGTGTGAACTGCATTGACTACTACCCGGGCGGCGACAAGCCGTACTTGATCTCGGGCTCGGACGACCGTACGGTCAAGATTTGGGACTACCAGACCAAGGCGATCATCCACACACTGGACGGCCACGGCAACAACCTCACGGCGGTGATGTACCACCCGCGTCTCCCGATCATCATCTCTGCGTGCGAAGACGGTGCGGTGCGCATGTGGCACTCAACGACCTACCGCGCGGAGACGACACTCAACTACGGCATGGAGCGCGCGTGGTCGATTGCGGCGCTGAAGGTGTCCAACAAGCTTGCGATTGGGTACGACGAAGGTACCGTTGTGATCCGTCTCGGCCACGACACTCCAGTGGTGAGCATGGACCCGAGCGGAAAGCTCATCTGGACGAACAACAACGACGTCCACACTGCGAGCGTGAAAGGCGTTGTCGCGGAGCTGGCGCTGCAGGACGGCGAGAAGATCCCACTGCCATCGCGTGAGCTGGGAAGCTGCGAAGTGTACCCGCAGAAGGTCAAACATAACAACAACGGCCGCTACGTTGTCGTCTGCGGTGATGGCGAGTACATCATCTACACGTCCCAGCAGCTGCGTAACAAGGCGTTTGGCTCAGGTCTCGACTTTGCGTGGTCACCAACGGGAACGGGCGACTACGTGGTGCGCGAGAGCATCTCGAAGATCACGCTGTTCAAGAACTTCAAGGAGTACAAGAGCGAGAAGCCGCGTGTCATTTCAGCCGAGGGTCTGTTCGGAGGCGCCGGTGCGATCGGCGTCAAGGGCAACGACAGCATCGCGTTCTACGACTGGGAGGAGATGCGTTTGATCCGCAAGATCGATGTCGCGGTGAAGAACGTGTTTTGGTCGGAATCGGGCAACTTGGTCGTGCTGGCGTGTGTGGACTCGTTCTTCGTGCTGCGATACAACAAGGATATTGTGACCCAGGGCTTTGCGACCGGTACAAACAGCGTGGACGAAGGTGTGGATGGCGCGTTCGACCTGCTGCATGAGATCTCCGAGAAGGTTGGCACGGGCACTTGGGTCGGCGACTGTTTCCTGTACACCAACGCCGGCGGACGTCTGAACTACTACGTCGGTGGCGAAGTGATGACGCTGTCGCACTTAGAGCAGAAGATGTACATGCTGGGCTACCTACCGCGCGAGAACCTCGTGTTCCTCATGGACAAGATGAAGAACGTGTACAGCTACACGGTGTCGCTGGTGATGCTCGAGTACCAGACGGCCGTCGTGCGCCGCGACTTTGAGACTGCGAACGCGATCCTGCCGAAGATCCCGCAGGACCAGATGGACTACGTCGCGCGTTTCCTGGAGTCGCAGGGTTTCAAGGAAGAGGCGTTGGCGCTCAGCACGGATCCAGACCAGAAGTTCGATCTCGCGGTTCAGCTCGCAAAGCTGGACGTGGCGCGCGACATCATGCTCCAGGAGATCGACCAGAAGGCCGGTGCAGCTGCTGGCGAGATGTCGACTGAGACGCAGCACAAGTGGAAGCAGCTAGGCGACCTCGCGCTGAACGACTTTCAGTTCTCACTGGCGGAGGACTGTGCTGTGCGTGCTGAGGACTTTAGTTTATTGTTGATCCTGTACACCAGTCGCGGCGATGCTGAAGGGCTGGAGCGCCTCGCGCGTCTCGCGAAGGAGAAGCGTCGATACAACATCGCGTTCGTATGCTGGTTGCTGTTGGACAAGACGACCGAGTGTGTGGAAGTGCTGAAGGACACTAAGCGCTTCCCAGAGGCCGCGTTCTTCGCGCGCAGCTACTGTCCGTCAAAGATTCAACTAGTGATGGACAAATGGCGTGAGGACCTCGCGGTTGTGAGCTCTCGTGCCGCCAAGGCGCTCGCGGACCCGCTGAAGAACCCGGAGCTCTTTGAGAACTTTGATCTGTCGCTGCAGGCCGAGGCCATCCTGCTGTCCCAGGTCGGCCACACGCCGCTGGCAAGAGACTACTTCCGAAAGCTCGAGTTGCTTGAGAGCGAGAGCATTTTGCACACAATCCTGAGCGGTGGCGTCTCTCATCATCATCATGCTGCTCCACCTGCTGCGGACCACTTCCACGAATCGAAGGATGACGAGGAGGAGGCTGCTGGGTTCGCTCAGCTGAAGGCGCGTGAAGAAGCCGAGGCATCGGCGCGTGCGCAAGCTGAAGCGGAGGCACGAGCGCACGTCGAGCACGAAGCGCAGCAGCGAGCAGAGTTTGAAGCGAGAGCCCGTGCGGAGCAGGAGCAGCGCGAACGAGCAGAGCACGAAGCCCGTGAGCGCGCTGAAGCTGAAGCGCGAGCCAGAGCCCAAGCTGAAGCCCAAGCCCACGCTGAAGCCGAGGCGCGCGCCAGAGCGGAAGCGGAAGCTCACGCCCGTGCCGAGCAGGAGGCTCGTGAGCGCGCAGAGCAGGAGGCGCAAGCGAGAGCCGAGGCAGAAGCATTTGCGAAGGCCAAGACAGAGTACGAGGCGAGACTGCGAGCTGAGGCCGAGGCGCAGGCTCAGCTGCTCGCCCAGCAGGAAGAAGCCGCACGCAATGCGTTCAACTTGAGCGCGAGTTCGAACTCCTCGTTCTCGTCGTCTGCGGGGCCGATAGGGGGCGCGACGGAGTTCGGGTTCGGCCAAACGTCTGCGCCCAGCGACTTTGGCTTTGGCGCGAGCAGCAACAGCGTCTCGTCGTCCACGTCGTCCGCGCACACGAGTCACCAGCAGAACGCCACGACGACGACCACTGGCGCAGTTGCGGCTGGGACGAGCGGGCTCCTGGACTTTGAGCTGGAGAACGAGGACATCCAGTTCGAGGAGGACGACGACGCCGACTGGGGTGAGATGTAGGCAGCGAGCTGTTGCTTGAGACTCTCTCTCTCTCTCTCTCTCTTAGCTCTTTTCGATATAAAAAATGCATGTGAGTTCGTAAATGAAACATGCCATCATGGACTTGTTCTCTCTCGTGACTTCATGATCCTTGTGAGCTCATTGTCTGTGGCAGCAAGTCTCTCAAAAAGCAATAAACCTCTTATATCACATACATCGCCAAAAAAATATTGAAAAGGTTTCCCTGAAAGGATTATACAAATAATATGTCCTGTATATACTCCGCAAACATGCATTATTCTAAATTAAAAGGTAAATATAAATCGTGAGTGCGACCCTCGACTCTCTTGTGCCATTCCGCAACTCGCTCTCGAGCGCAACGGATCGCGTCACTTCAATCGACAGCAGACAATCACCATGGACCCCAAGGTGCTGCGCAGCACGTCCTCCTCGGGCCTCACGTCCAGCAGCAGTAACCTGCTGAGCGATGACGCCCCTGCCGCCTCCGCTGCAGCTGCTGTCTCAACAAGCGCCCCAGCCGCCGAGCCGCCAGCCGCAGCAGCGACAGCGCCGCCCGTCGTGACGCCCACGAGCGTGCTCGAGGCCATCAAGGAGCAGACGGAGTGGGCGCGGGCCGTCGCCTTCGAGAGCGACGGACGCATCATCGCTGCCACCGTCAAGCCCCTCGAAGGGGAGGTTGAGTACGTTCTGTTTGCTACTGTTTGCCTACTGCGGATGGATGTATCGGCCCACGCGTGTTGATTGTGTGACTGTGTTTGCGACTATATGTGCACGACCATATAGCGCGTTCCTCAAGCTTTTCGACAAGCGTGACGCCACGATCGGCTCCGGCATCATCCTGCTCAACGAGCAGTACGACGTGCATCGGTAAAGAGCGCTTAGTTATTTTGCCGCCAACCCACTGTGGCCCATTATTACACACAAATGCTTCACGTCTAATACGCTTGCTCGTCTATGCAGCTTCCACCCGCCGTTGATTTATGGTCGCCGTGGGAACCCGGAGGTGGAAGAGAGCGAGGGCATCGCCGTGTGCCGCGTGGAGAAGAAGAGCAGCAAACAGCCGGTCTTCTGCCTCATCACGTACACGTACCCGACGCTCTCGGCGCGCGCCGTGCCGCAGCTCAAGGATTTCTGCGAGAACTATCGTACGTTGCTCTGTGTTGGCTACTCTTATAGGCGATGGGCTCTTTCGATACTCGATGGATCTAACATGACGGTGTTGTTTTGTGTGGATACAGTCGCCTACCTGCCGTGAGCACGATAGCCGTACACGACCAGAATCCATACGAAGTGACACTCGCTGTGCTATGATACAACCAAACAAACGAGACCATGCATGCTTTTTCACGACTGAGGTCTATTGCCAAGCCACTCACTGTGACCAACGTTTGTAGACCCGCGTATCTTTTCTTCTCTCTATATGCTTTGTGGTGAGTCGAGAAGGCTCCCGACCCTAGATATCTCGTTGTTAACCAAGCACTGCCAGTGATGATGGAAACCCAGACAGAGGCTGAAGTGGATCCGCGCCCAGCTCGTTCTCCAGTCCGTGCTGCAGCGCTCATTTCGAACCGGCTCGCGCTCAGCGACGCGTAAGTTGATGAACTACTGGGAGAACTAAACAGAAGTGTTGATGGAGATAGTGACGACGACAGCGACTGCGGGATCCTACTGGTACTGCGCGTGAACTAAGAATGGATAGCTGCACACAATCAAGTGACTACCGATAAGTCATGGAGGCGATCACATATCTTCAGCGATAACTTCACCAGCAGCGCCAGCGCCAAACAAGGAGCACGAAAACAACACTCGATAGTGGCTGTTCCGCTTTGCGTCCTTCGAAGAGCTCTGTCGCTGTCACTAAGAGCTGCTGAAGTGCTTCCCGAGCGCATTCACGAAGCCGCCTATCGCGCACTACGAGAGCACGCTCAACAAGGAGCTCAAGACGCTCGTTGTGAGTACGGCGCTGGCCGAAGTGGCGAGTCGCTAGAGAGACGACCCATTCAAGGCGAACACCTTGACAAAGACTACGGACAAACTTGGAGTTGGGCTTTTGGTACCAATAAAAGGAGATCCTTGATACCAAACTGCATTCCCCTGGTACCGAATTGCCTACTCACTGGTACCCACGACGATGATACTGATCTCTCTCTCTCTCTCTCTTTCGCTAGCAAAGCGCTGTCGCTCTGAGAGAACAAACTCTTCGAGACGGATTATGACGGTGCGCAAGCTCCGTTTCGACTTGGTACCTTGAACTTGACGGGATAGCAGACCTCTGAAGCTCTCTTCTCGCTCGTACCAGTCGACTTGAGTGAGGTGCAGTAAGTATTACGGAGAACTCCGCTCCGCTCAGTCCAGCGTCGCCAATAGGCTTCCGGTGCCGTTGCCCTCTCGGCACGTGCTGCTTCAACGTGTCGATCCCAGAAACCAGAACCTCACTCTCCCATCGTTATTGTCCAAGTCCAAGATCCATGTCATCATGAACGCCATCCATCTAAGCGGCGCCCAGAGGCAGCCTCCGGTGTGGATAGCCCTGCAGTCAGAGAATCCTCAAACACTCTATTCATCCGCCCATCAGCATTGACTCACCACGAACCATTGAGGTTTGTAAACTGCAGCCGCACTTACGTGCGTGTGTATCCTGCTGTCCTGATGGCCGCCTCCTGGTTTTTCCGCGCAAATATGGCGTCGTTCGTCCATTTGACGCAACGCGTCCGTCGTCCTGTCTTTCCTGCCATGACGCCATGACGCTCTTCACTTGTTTACGACTGTCGGTACGCTGCTGTAATTAGCGCCGTTGAAGCTCAGCGGTGTTTGGACTGTTTGCGTGTTGGATGGGAACCAGATCCGTGCACAAGAGTGGCACTGGGCTTGCGTGCCACGGGGTGGCTGGTGCTGATCACACGACAAAGCTCGAATGCAGTGCCGTGCAGCCGCGCCGTTCCAGCCCTGCCCAGTGGCTGTCTGGTCTATGGCCCAGCCGCGCGCCTCCTTGGTGTCCTCACTTCAGCATTCGCCACGTGAGACTCACATCTCGCCACTCAAAGCTCTTATAGCTGACAGGACCTGCAATATGAAGGCCGTGCTGGACCAGTCCCCGTTCCCGCCGCTGCATCTTTCGCGCGATGAGCGTCGGCGCTTCCAGAAGCTCGCAGGTGACATCCTGTGCAATGTGCTGAGCGAGTACGACCACTTCGGCTTGCCACGCGTGTTCAGCCGGCGCCGCTGGAAAGTGGTCAAGAGCCACGAGCACTGCACCGTCTACCTCGACCGCAGCGCCAAGAGCTCCTCGTCCTCCTCATTAAATCGCCAGTCGAGGAACACCGGCAACAGCAAAGAGTACGACCTGAGCCATGCCAGTATAGCTGACTCGGTCTCGTCCAAGAACTCGTCGTTGACAACACCACCAGAAGCCGAAGATGACGAAGCGATTGACGCCGAGAGCGAAGGTGCGGACTGGAAGATGCCCGAGCTCGTGGTCTCGGGCACCGTGCCCGGAACGCTCGCAGACGTGCTTTACGGCATGACGACGCACGACTCAGCCGACATCTTGCTGCGCACGTCCTACGTGGACGACCACTGGCTCGACGCCGCCGTGCTGCACCAGATCCAGTTGCCGACCCCAGAGGACCCGTTCCGGTTCCTTGGCATCAAGTGGTACATCAAGGGCATCCCCAAGCAGTACCAGTCGCTCGTGCGCCCGCGAGACTTTGTGTTCCTCGAGGCCTCGGGCACGCTCACGCGAGCAGACGGCAGTCGCGTGGGCTACTTTTTGCGACATCCAGTGGACCTGCCATGCTGCGGCGAGCTGTCCCATCACGGCATCACTCGCGGAAGATTCACATCCTACTCAATCTACACGCCGCTGCCCGAGCTCAATGCGGTCGATATCTTCGTGCGCGGCAAGGCCGAGCCGAATGGCAAGATGGCGCAAGCCATGGCAATCTCGCTGACGGCCAACTCGCTGCTGAGCTCCTCGAATGCCGTCATCTGCTCGCAGAGCAAGAAGCTTACGTGGCTTTTGCGCACCGTGGCGACAACACCCACCACCAACCAAAAGAATACAAGTCCGGTGATAGCGACAGGAGCCACCCACTGCAGCGTGTGCTCGCGCAAGTTCGGCAAGCTGAGCAGCATCGCGGCCTGCAGCGTCTGCAGCGAGGCTGTGTGCTCGCGCTGCCGCGTGAGCCGCTCGCTGAGCTTCGTCGAGTCGGCGGCTCCCGGCCCGTATAGGCGCCTAGGCGTGGCGGTTGAGCAGATGGCCGGTACGTTCTGCAAGACATGCGTCACGAGGGCGAACGCGACCAGCGCCTTCGACGTCGCGCAGCGTGAAGTACTCTTGGGGCGGTACGGACCCGTGAAAGAGGCCGTAGCCACCATGCAGCCTCAGCAGGTCAAGCCCCAGGCTCAGGCTCAAGTACCACCAGCTCAGAGCTCGAAGCCCGAGGCAGCAGGTACTCTGAGTCATGAAGACCCAGGTTTTGCCAGTAGAAGCCTGGAAGAAGGTCCGTCGAGTGAGGTCTGGGGCTACGAAGACGAAGAGCTCGTTGCTGCCGAGTCAACTGACGCATTCCGTACCGACTGGGCGCCTGCGATCCCATACAACATAGTGCAGGAGTCGTTGGCCTCACTGTCGTCCAAACAGGAACAAGATCAGCAGAACCAGCCACCGCAGCAGCAAGAGCTTGTCGGCATTTCATCAGATGACCCGAACATGGCGCGCCAGGAGCTCTGGCGCAAGATGGCGGAGCTGCGTCTGCAGGCCGAGAGCGTCTACATTCTCACGAAGAAGACGTCGGAGCTGCATCTGCGCAGCTCGGCGGACCAGCAGCAGTACGACTCGGACACGGACGACCTGGACTGAGGAGTGCGCTGAGGCTAGTTTGAATAGTAGAGCGATTCTGTAGTATTGTGTCACAGTTGAGATGGGAGTTGCTGTCATGTGAAGCAATGTGTGTGTTCAATAGAAATGCGATGGCTTACGCCAGCACCACAAGGTGTCGAGAATGCTCTTTCCCTATCTACAACGGGCAATCGCCTGTCCTCTTGGAGTCTGGTCCGTGGTTAGTGGTTGGAGCACCGCCTCACACATGAGTGGAGTCGGGGCTCGGATTCTAGGATCGGAGCCCAAAAGCCATGAGCTAGCAGCCTATGCTGAAGGCCATTCACTCGCGTTGCCCACTCACCCATTGGAGTGAGGAATCAAGCGCTTTGTGGGATGCCGTAGTGATGGCCTGAGTAAAGGGTTCCTTTCTCAAGTCTGCAATCCAACAACGTCGCATTGACAGAGAGCAGAAAGGCAGTGAGTGCTGTCCGCAAGAGTGATCGCTTGCGCCTGCGGTCATCAATCAACCTTCAACGTGAACACTCAGTTTGGGCTAAGCTGAGAAGTGGCCACGCTGACAGGACGTCGTCCTCGAATGATGACAGGCAGCAGCCAGTTCTCGTCAGAGAGGCTTCTTCGAGCGAGAAAAACCACAACAGCTTGCGACGATCGATTCGAATGACTGCATTCACTATAATGTCGAAGCAGTGCTCACTAGCAGCTAGCAGCATGCTCTTCGAGGAAGCTGGAGCTACTGACGAGGTAGCTGACGGATTTCGAACCAACACAGCGCCTGCTCTCTCGATACAATGTCGTGCACGAGCTCGTCGAGGAGCAACAGTTTGGTTCGAAGAAGGACGAGCTGTACTGGTGCGCTGTGGATAGAAGAAGAGTCATTACAGAGTGTTGTATGGTGCCAATAGTAATGCGATGGCTTGCACCAGCAAAGCAAGGAGCTGAAACTCCTTCATGAATTCTATCACGTACTTCAGTCTACTGTAGGTTGTCGGTCGCCACGCCGAGTGCAATTCAGAATCCTAGACACCCTTCCGGCGTCCCCTTCCACCAACGAACAGTAGCTGACTACAGAAAGATCAGCACCTACTTACGTCGCACCAGCACCGGTGTCTCGGAATGCTTTCTGTTGTGAGCAGTGGGCTTCGCAGTGGGCTTCGCAGTGGGGTGGT
>JAADWP010001093.1:0-10771 GCA_023336215.1 Globisporangium iwayamae | reverse complement strand
GCCAGCGCCAAAGACCAACAACAACAACAACAACAACAACAACAGCAACAAGAAGGCAACGCCGTCGCCAAACGTCCGCAAGGCTGGTACCCACATCTAGTTGTGCGGATTCTGAGCAAGTCTACGTTGAAGGCTCCACTCTGAGTAAGAGGGCTGGTGTGAGTCCATTTGATCGCATATAGTGCCTAAATGATGCATGTGTATTTGTCAAATGCAAGTTAGAACTTCATGAGATCGTATGTGGTTACACGTTTTCAACTTTCCACAGCTCGGAAGAGTGGGGATAGTGAGAGGTCGAGCGTGTGTTTGTGACGCGGAAAGCATCCAAGCGCAGCAAATGCTTCCTCTTTTCGAAGCGCGAGTGGTGTTTGCGTGCGCTGCTGGTTCGTGACTAACTGGCTGGATCTTTGGGTGAGCATGGAGACGTTCAGACGCGTTCGAGTCCTGTTACAGTATCGAATGCACGGCATTGTGCTCGAGTAACCCTCCACTACATATAAGAATATAGAATAGATTTGTTTGTGGAGGTTGAGCGACTTCTGCGTTCGCTTCCAGCGACGACGCTGACACACAAAGGCTTCAGTCTCAAACCACACGACGATGGCCAAACGCCACGCCCAATCCAATCGCAGACTGCCTGACTTCGATACCAAGGAGAGTCACAATTCCGCATTCCTCACCATTCAAAGCGGCTCGCCACTGGGTGCTCAAGAAGTCACCAGCCAGCCAGCTACCGGTCACCAAAAATATAAAATTGACCTCACTTTGTCGCCGCGGACAAAAATATCCGATCACAGCTTTGATTGTGCGCGTTAGATGGAAGGGCCATTCAGCAAACACCTAGTGTCTTGAGAGGATGGCGTGTCGCTAGCCAGTTGTCACCACTTGCTACCTGAGCTCCTGGACGGTCCACTACCTGCTGCAGGGACTCGATTCTCTAACCAGTGCACGTCATCAGATGATCCGCCCGTATCCAGATCCGAATCAACCCCCACCACTACCACCCCCACCGCTCATCTACGAGTTCGTCACAACGGAGCCCCTACCAGCGTTCAACCCTGCGGTCACGACCAAGCACCTCGTGCTCTCGGAGCGCCAGGCGCGCGTCTTCAACCGCGGGATCGCAAAGATGCGGCCGCTGCTCATGCCGACCTTCATTGGTGGCTACCTACTGCGCATCGCCGCGACATTCTGTTCCAAGGAGCTCGGGCGCGTGCTCGCGCCGGTCTCACCCTTCCTGCAGCTACCCGTCGTGGCGCTTGTACAGCTCGGGTTCCGCCACGAGTTCGTCCTCGTGCTCGCGTGCAGCTTCGAGTTCGCGTTCCTCGTGCTCTCCACGACCATCTGGATGGTTTGCTTCGGCTTTTTCTTTCAGGACGCGCGTGCATTCATACTGCCCATATGCTGGCTCGAGTTCGTCGACCTGCTGCTCATCGAGACGTACTTCCACGACGGCGGCAACGTCATCCTCACGGCCGTCATCGCGAATTGCTACCTGCTCGCGCTCACCTTTGGGGTCACGATCGACGGCATCGACGGGGGCCACTACCAGAAGCTCCTCACGGGCGCTGCGCACTCGCTCTCGTCCAAAGACCTACTTCTCAACACTATGGGCACGATCCTGGCGCTTATGGCGCGGCTGGCGTACCGCAAAGCGGCGATCCTGAGGCGGAAGCGGCGCTGTCCGACGTCCACGTGGACGCAGAGTATCGGGTATCGCTGCAGGATTGCACTGCAGCCGCGAGAAGAGGGTGTTAGGTTGAGCCAAACGGCCTCTACAAACTCAGCAGAAGCAGCAAACTCGACAATTTCGTCGGATCGTGTCACGGCCTTCGTCCCAGGCCCGTCCTTCAAGAACCTGGCCGACACCCAGCCCGTCCCGCTTCTTCTCCAGATGAGATTCGTCCAGGACAAGAAGACATTCGACCCAAAGCACTCGCTGATCTCGCGTCTGACGATCAGCACTGCGCTCACTCCGTCACAAAAGTGCATTCTCTACGGCGCAGGCGTCTTGGGTTTTCTGCTCTCCGTGTTTGCGGTCTACCCTGGCAGTGCTGCGTACCCAGTGGCGTCGCAAGTGAGCGCAGTGCTGGCTCTGGGGCTCTCAATGCTTTTTGCAGTACCCTTCGTGAGCTGCTCGCAGCGGCAGCTGCTCCGAAAGCTCGGTCGGTCCTTCGATTTCATGTTCCTCTACGCGCAGCAGATCGCCGCGCACGCGTGCATGTGCGACGTGCTGGCGTGGAAATGGACTCACTGCTGTGGGTTGGCGGCCAGTTTTCTGTGGATTCACTGGGTGCTGACGCTCGACACGATCCCGCCCGTATTGAGGGACCGGCTTGGGCTCCGAGCCGAGTTCGCGATGCCCGTGCTCGTGGTGCGAATGGCGATGCAGCTCTTCTTCTCGTGCGAACTGCTGATGTGGAACCAGCACAAGCTGCAGAACCGCCTGATGATGGACTGCGAGTGGCTCGGCCATCGAGTGAGGTTCTACGTTGCACCGTTCCTACTCAGCAGGATGATCACGGTCTTCATCTGGTGCGTGCGCATCTTGTACCGCATCACCACGCGTAAGAGCCCGCACGAGCTCATCATCATACAAGGCAACGTCGAGTACGACTACGTCCAGTGGAAGCGTCGGTACCAGCAATACCAGCAGCAGCAGCAGAACTCCAAAGTACTACCAGTAGCAGCACCACCACCAGAAGTCCAAGAACCGACGATGACGACTAGCCAGGCGGTGCGCCGCACGAGCTCGGTCGTACTCTTTGAACCAGTGGTTGGCCCGCAATGATGGACGCCCCAACGTTGCCCTAGGGTGGACACACACTGTTTTCAAATCCAGCAGTTACGCCCTCACGTTGCTCATAAGACAGATAGCCAGGGAGAATGAAAATGGACATTCATCGGTGCATTCTATTTGTTGTTGTTGTTGCTACTGCCGCCGTTCGAGTCCACAGCTTGGCCCACGCTCGCCGCCGTGAGGTTGCCAGTCACCGCTGGCACACTCTGGTTGCTCGACCGCTTCTGCGCTCGCTGGGCATCGATACGTCCCTGCACGATCGCCGTAAAGTCGACCATATAGGCGGCCACAACCTCCAGGTCGGCCATGGCTTTGAGTCCATGCTGGATCACGTCCGCCTCTGAGATAGAGCTGGCACTCGCATTGGATGTCGCCGCCGATGACGACGACGATGACGACGCGAGCTCAGCACTGCCGTTGCCAGTAGAGCCTGACTCGCCAGAGCCCTGCGAAGCGGCAGCTGCGGCCGCCGCGGCGTTGTTGCTGCCCTCCATATGCTTGAGGATCTGGCCGTGGATGCCGCTGGTACACCGTTGCAGCAAATTGCCGATCGCCATGACGATCTGGCCGAGCGCGAGCGTCTTCTGGGTAGTCATGCGCATGCTCGCATCAGCCTCGTGCTGTAGGCGGATGGTCTGGATCTCCTCAGTCTCCAGTTCGCGTTGCAACGACGCGATCTTGTTGTTGAAATTCAAAATTTCGTTCGCGCGCTCCTTCTGGAAACTCGCGAATTCCAGGCGCTTGATCTCGTTCTCTTCCTCGTGAAGCACCTGGTTCTGGCGCAAGTCGCGGTTCGTCTCCTTGAGCGTGTGGTACCGGTTCACGAGGTCCGCGACCTCCGGGTAGTCCTCCGGCACGGTCTCCTGCACAACCTCCAGGTACCGCGTGTACTTCATATTCTTCTTCACCTCGTTGCCAAGCTTCTCGCTCTCGACCATGAGCTGCTCGAGGTGCTCCTTGAGCTTCGCGACCTCCTGCTCCTTCGTCAGCCGCTGCTTGATCTCGTCGTTCGCGCGCTTCACTGCACGATTGCGCTTGGATTCGTTCTCCTACAAAGTAGATAGACAGGCGTGTTTGTTAGCAACCTAGTCTAGAGGTTATTTGTCCATGAGCTGAGCTAGGTCAATTCCTGAACGAACCTGGAGGAACTTGTTGAACTTGATGAGCGACTCCTGCAGCTCAAGGTCTTTCTTGCGCAGCCCTTCCTCGCGACGGTGGAACGCGTCCTGTGGTTGGCAGTGAAGATAAAATTGTGAGGCTTAGCCTTCTCTGAAGGTCAGGGTCAGGTGAAATATAATGAACGAACGTACCTCGCGCCGCGCAAACTCCTCTTTCTGCGCGTCGAGCGCCTCTTGGACCTCAAACATCTGCCGGCGCTTCTCCAGCAGGCGCGTCGCGGGCGATACGTGGTCCAGCGTGAGCGTCTGCGGCATCTTTGACGTCCTGATGTCAAGCAGTTGAGCAAACCCTACGGCGTCAGCTGCTTAGGGTGGTTACAAAGGAAGCTGAGCAACAAGAAGCAAATCGTACTGACCGGTTCATGATCATAGCCGCGCCTGCACTGCTTAACGCGCTCCCGCGCGGCTCCATCTTCAGTGGCAGCAGGAGGGAGAGCTGCACAACGTGTGACGCTGGCTTCGTGTTGGGTAGTGAGCTCTGTGCTTGTGGCTTATGCACTTCGTAGGAGCTATTCTTGATCCGCTTGAGATAGGTGTTGGTTGGCTATCTTTACATGTTCCGGTTGTCAGTGCATCTCGAGTGGCTGGGGGCTAGTGGCTGGTATCCAATGAATGACCTTCAGATTGATGTGCTCGGCCTCTCTAGCTTCCTCTACAGCGTATACTCTACTGTCCACATCCTATGGACATTGACAAGCACTGATTCGCTCAGGCATATCTTCATCTGTGGCGCAAGTCCTAGCCCTCCGCCACACAAAGTGACCAGTGAAACACTGGCCGTCGTCGAAATCGCTTCTTTTTGTTCACCAGCCTTATCACCAGAGCTGGTTGCCGAGAACCATGGCACCAGATAAGCTTGCGGCCCACTTCGGCGGTCGCGAAAATGATTCGCACAGCTGCGGTATCAAGGTGAGCGAGAGCGCAATCTTGACCACTCAAGGGTTTTGTAGATGGCGTCTCACTCTTCTATGGTATCTGCTGGTGGTGATAAAAATGTCCCCAGAACACTCAGGAACGCGGTCTTCCTCTCGACATCGAGCGTTGACCTCAGGGGCTCGCTGTGGCGCTTGTCATCGAGCTCCTTCCGCATGATGAACTGAAGCCGTTCAGTTGTCGGTGGATGTGTCAGTCCACGAAACGGCTTGGTCTGATTATGTCACTCAGTACCGCGTGCTGGTCATCAGCCAGCGCGTGGCGGCTGATCCATAGTTCGTTCACCTTGAAGCACGGTGAGCAACACACAGGCATTTGCTCCAGGCTTTGCTGGAGCAGTCGCAAGCAATCCGCCGTGAGTCTGCACTTCAGAATACGGAGATTCACTTTTCTGGCAGGAACTGGAGCACCTCTTAAACCTCGTCCGCTTCCTCTTCATGTAGTGGCCCCAGCAGATAGCAACGACTCTGAAGAATAACGATGGGCGTATCCACTGAACTATCGGCCATAACCGTCACTCCTCTATTACCCCGTGCAGCGACATCGACCCGAAAGGGTAGTGTGCCCTCGAGCTCCACCGTCTGGAAATCGCAATTTACTAGAAAAGTCTGCTACAACACTCGTTCATAGGCGCGTATGGAGACCTGCATCGATATGTCCTCGTTGCTAGTGTATGAACTGCGTGAGTTGTGCAAATGCGATCAGCGCTTCGGAATGATGAGGAGTCATGTTGCCGCGCTCGGGTGGACTGCTTGTTGACCCATCGTGGAGCTCTAGACATAGACTTAGCTCGTGATCGAGGCGCTTTGGAGCGAAGAGCAGCAGGCGGCCGCACAGGGTGCGCTGACGCTGCGCGCGAAGCGCTCCGTCTGCTCCTTCGTGGCGGCCGTGTGTAAGCTGCGGCTGCGGGATTCCATCGTCCGTCGAATTGTCTGTATTGGGTTGACAGTGGGAAAATGAGAACCAGCTGCTTTGAGAAGAATTTGAACTTCATCTCTTCGATTGTGTGGACAACATTTAGCTGTGTCCATTTGTAGTGGACAAAGACTTTTATTCTGGCATTTATTTCTTCGGCGCAAAGCCCAGCGCCGAGAGCGTCGTCTTTTTCTTCGTGATCCTCTTCTTCTTTGGCGTTGACTTTGCACTGCCACTCGTTGCTGCTGCTGCTGCGGTTGGTTTCTTATTACTCGCTCGACCCTCCACCGCGGACCGGAGCCGTTTGCTCTGGATCTTCGCGTAGCGCACCTGGTCGTCGTACGTCGTGAAGAACTGGTCGATCCGCGTTTGCACACCCCTCCCGGAGCTCGCCGCCTTCTCCAACAACGGCACCAGGACGTTATCGGCTTTTTGCTGATCCCAGCCGAACGTCCTTCCTGTGTACTCCCGCAAAGCAGCCAAGTCAGGAAGACTCCACGAGAAGCGCGCGTCCGAGCGGTCCACCTGCGGCTGCTTGTACGCCTTCACGACCTGAGCATTTGGGAACTCTTCGCCGAGCTCCCACTTGCGCCGCACACTCGCATGCGTGAGCTGGAACCGCTCGCGAACGTCCATCTCGGCCAACTCTTCGTCGCTCTTCTTCGCTTTCCTATCGGCCACACGTTGCGCCTCCTCTGCCAAGTTGAACGCCTGTACCCACTTCTTGAACTCCTGCAGGCCGTCGATCCCAGGATACGCGTTCACGACCTCCGTGGCATTCACGATCCCAATGCCTCGGATGCCGTCTGTGTAGTCGCTCCCAAGCAGCAACGCCAGCGAGATCATCTCTTCCTGGGAGAAGCCCAGCTCCTGCTCAATGTCCTTTGCGAAAAACGCTTCGACGAACTTCTGGTGGTGGAAAATGTTCTTATACACCTTCTTCCCGCCAAACGGGAAAATATCGCTGTCGTCGGTGATGATCCCGTCCACGAGTCCAAGCTGTTCAAGCGCAGCACACTGGGCCTCCGCTTCCATCGGACACACGAGGTACGGGACACCAAAGAGTCGCAGCAGCTCCATCACGTCCTCCACCATGTCATCGTCGAACCCTTCGACGTCACGCATCTGGCGGTTGCGAAGCTTCTTGAGCTCGATCTGCTCGGTTTGGATCGCAGCGACGTCGACAACTTGGCCCAGTGCGGCAGGCTGAGGAGAGAATGGCGCCGAAGGTTCGGCTAATGGGGACGCGTACTGCAGATACCTAGACACGCGAGGCTTGTTGAGATCCTCGGAGATGGAGTTTGCGATCGCGATCTGCAGCTGCGCGTCTTCACTCACTTCGTTGGCGTCCGCGTCCATAGATGTAGCTTCCTGTCCCGACTTCTCTCCGTCTTGCTCCACATCGATCGCGATAGTGTTGATATGTGTAGCAGTGGCCGACTCGTCAGACTTCGACTCCTCTTCTCCTTTTTCTTCTTCGTCTTCGTCCTCTGCGACTTCGATCACCTCTTCCATTGTGACTGCAGATCCACGAAGTGGGCTCGCTTTTCCTGTAACTGGGTGTGTACTATCGACAAACTGCTTGTGCTGAAGTGAGTGGGCGGCAAGCGCTCGACGAACTGCTCCAGCAGCCCATTGACTGTTCAAGAGAAGCAATGAAGGAGAGACATATGTAAGACAACGGAAACAAAACTAAAGAGAGTTGTAAATAGTACTCACGTGAGGTTTGACGCCGTCGCCAGTGCAGACTTCAGTGCTTCGCCGCGCAGTTCCTCCAAGTCCTCCTCCGCTTTTGCATCTTCGAGCTCGCTCTTGAGCGAGAAATACATTTCGTCATTGTCATCCAGAGTTTCTTCGTCTTCGCCAGTAAACTCCAGGTTCGCTGCGTCCGACAGAACATCATCATCGCTCTTGGACTCCTCGATTACTCGCAGTGGCTGTTCGGGTTCATTGGGCTCTTTCGCCTGCTGCTTGGGCTGTTCAACCTCCTCCCATTCGACGTCGACTCCTTCATCAGTATCAGCAATCTTAGCAGCACTTGCAGGCTCCACACCATCAGCAGAGTCGATCGCGGGCGATCCGTGAGCTCCAGGAATCTCTTGCAGTTTCACCTCGACAGCCTCCATGGGGTTCGTAGTCGTATTGCCGGATGCGTCTTCCCATTCTAGCATACGCAAATAAAACAATGAGTTCGCAAGAAGACGCGTATCCCTTTTCCACTCACTTCACGTACCAACGTCATCGTCGTCTTCGCTATCGCCATTGCCGACAAGATCCACAGTCTCAGCAGCTTTTGCTAGCGGAGCTTGCACCCCCACACTCGCTTTTACATCCTCGAAGATAGATGCAGGAAACAGCTCGAGGTGCTTGCCATCAGCCACATCGACATCGTCCGTCTTGATCGTAATGCAAATGCTCTTTGTCTCTCTATCAGCAGCACGCTTGATGTCTGCCTTCTCGTCCGCAGTAACCACTGAGTCTTCGATCTTGAGTCGCTTCCGCCGCGCTTGCTCGATCGCAAGCGTCGGCTCGGCCTTTGCCTGCATCGCGCTCTTCGCCATCCACACCGTCGTGGCTTCTTGAACAGCCCACTTCCGTCTCTGCTGGCGCTCAGCCTGTGCTGCAAACTCCTTGATAGAGCCAATTGAGAAATCCCCCAACGACGTTTTCCCCATCTCCATATCCATTGCGTCTTCATTTCGATGACCTCGCTTCTTGAAACGCGTCAGCAGTGGGAATGGATTTCCATGTTGGGCGTCAGCATCGTCAGCTGCGCCACCACCATTGGCAAACACAGAAGAGCGCTTGGCCTCGTCAGCAAACCTTTCGATATCGTTCACGACGCTCATCCCGTACCCTGGGGCGCCTTGGTCTTCGTCGTCCAAGTCGGAAAGACTTGGCATACCCGATACCTTGGCTTCCTCATCGTCGCCATCACTGTTGTTGTCACCCTCAGACGCCTTCTTGTACACAAAGAACCGGTCGCTTCTCGATGCGATGCGCTTGCCCGGTCCCAGCTTCGCGCCTTGTGGTGAGCCCGCACCCAGAGCCTCCGTCTGCTTCTCTCTGTTCTTCTTCTTCGCCGCCTCAATGCGACGGTGGAGTGCAGTCGTCGCGAGAAACGATGAGATCTGCGTGTGCGAGTACGCCTCGGGCTTGCCCGCGAGCGGGATGAACTGGTTGCGCACCTCCTGCCGCCGGTCGCTCAGGATGCGGTTGATCATGTCCTTCTGGAGGTGCGCTGGTAGCGCAAACACGGCCTGAAGGTCGATCTTCGCGATCCGAGACGTGTCAAGCACGAAGTCGTCGATCGTGAGGTCGTCGTCGTTATGGTCATCGTCAGCTTCCTCGTAGCTACCAATAGCTTCTTCCTCTTCCTTCTTCTTCTGCTGTTGTTGGTCTTGATCATCTGAGTTTTTTGCCTGCGCCACTAGGAGCTCGTCATCTGTCTTCTTTGCGTCATCGTCACTGCTGCCATCGATCTCAATTGCTGAGGCAGCGCCACCATTGTTTGGTGGCGTGCTGCTCGCCTTACTCTCGGAATCACCGCCCCCAGAGTCTTTCACTTTGCTTGACGTCTTCGCCTCTGGCAGTACAAAGTTCGCATCCACCGCAGGCGCTGCCTTGCCGCCATTGCGCTTCATCTACACACGTGAATCACGAATCAACCCGTCAACCCAACCGTTGTTAAGCTCTCAATAACACGCACTAAACGCTCTCATACTACAGGCCACACGCACGCACACACAACACTACCATACAACGCACCTGCTCACGCTGGAGCTTGAGCCTATTGATCAATATACGCTGCGCGGTCTGCTTGAGGTTGGACGCCTGGTGCTCCTGGCGCCTTCTGCGCGCGGCCGTGGTCTTCTTCTTGATCGCGGGTGTGTCACCGTCGAAGACGAACACGGGTTTGATGCCGTAGAAGAGTAGCTTGGCCACGCGGTGGAACGTGCCGATGAGGTGCGCGTTCTTGATCATGTTGCCTTCGTCGTCGCGCATAGCCTTGACGAATTGCGTGAGCCAGATGCTCGCGTCCACAGCCAGCACCTTGTGCGCGAGCGACTCGATCTCAATCTGCCGCCCCACGGGCGCCAACAGTACCCACAAGTTCTGCACGCCCATGCTTGCGTCTTACGTGTTGTGTGGTAGGCGCGTCTGTCTGATACTGGGCGTATGAAGAGCGACGGTGGCGTGTACGTGTGGCCTCGTTCTTCACACGCGCGCGAATCTTCATTTCGCTTCGGCTGTGGCGCGTGATGGAAAAGTGCCAATGCATGAGAAAAACCATGCCATAACACAGTGGATCCTGTGCTGTGGCATGATTTTGTATGCATGTGTGGAGGTTTCCCTTGATTACCTTGTTTTAGCCAATGGCTGATAGACAGGAGAGGTGTTTTTAGCGAATGAGAGAAGCAGCACGATTTCACGAAAGCGTGAGGCTTCACGGTACTGAGCACTCCGATGGGGATGTGGACGTTGGTGAAGGCTTCGCATGCTGCGTGGCGACATGGTTGAGAAAGTCAGCCCACTGTTGTGAAGCTACACCGACCGTGATTAACCGACCGCACTCGACCTCTCGCTGTGTGCTGCTACTGCTATGCTAGACGTTCAGGATGCAGCGCAAGCGAGCGGCTTCTCGTGTGGGACGAATCGAGTGTGAAACCGTGTCGCGGGACTGGTGAGGATCGTTTCGCTCCGTGAGAAGCCGGCACTCTAGATTGCTGTATGTGGCGCACTGCAGTGAGCGCCCTGACAGCAGTAAGTTTCTGCTCCACCTGCTTGCTGTCTGTGATTCGACATGCGCTCGTACAGCGTTTAACCGAGGCTGTGAGCCTCGCTTGGGGGGGGGGGGGGGGGGGGGGGGGGGGGGGGGGGGGGGGGGGGGGGGGGGGGGGGGGGGGGGGGGGGGGGGGGGGGGGGGGGGGGGGGGGGGGGGGGG
>JAADWP010001092.1:0-10774 GCA_023336215.1 Globisporangium iwayamae | reverse complement strand
GTCCCCTGCCTTCCTCATCGCGATGATTTGGTTTTCTGACCAGCGTTCTCAAATATTGCCGGGAATGCTTTCAATATAATTCTGAAGACCATTTAGCAAAGACTGATCTTATTTTACAATGGACGCGAGCTGCAACAACGACGCGCTCGCGGAGCTGCTCACACTCATCGAGCAGGAGGATGGCGGCGCTCCGCTACAGCTCCTTACGACTCCCGGTGGTCCTGCTACTGTAGACGGTCGTGATGGTGACGAGCTGCTGCGTGTGGAGGACCTCGATCCGGACGCGTTCTCCGGCCCTGCGCTCGAAGAGCTCTTGGTCGACGATGACCTTCTCTGCTCCGATGACGACGATACAGGACGAGGTGATGGTGCCAATAGCAATGATAGCAGCAACCGCGAGCGAGTGATCATCGAGGCGCTTGTGCTGACTCAAGAGGAACGCGAGGAGCTCTTGAGCGCGCTGGCGGGCGATGATGACGGCGAAGAGTGCGGCGAGACCCGGTCAGGTTCTGACCTTGCACTGCGCGTACTACCAGCAGCTCTGAGTGACAACGCAAGCTCCAGCGTGGCTGCTGACGATATCGACGATCGAGGCGCGTGCTCGAATTCAGACGAGTCGTCAGAAACCGCAGCTCAGTCTCAACAGTTGCCAAAAGTGAAAAAGCCTCGGCGCAGGAAGCGCCAAAAGGACGAGATGAACTACCTTGAGTATCGCGTGCGCCACCTGGAAGCTCAGCTCGAGCGACTTCAGCTGCAGGAGCGCAAGTTCACAGAGGAGACGCTGGCAGTCGCCACGAAGTTCAACCTACTACCGGGGAGCGATGTCCTCGCGCCGTCAGGTTCAGACAGCAATCAGTGGCTCTCAACGATGCTCAATGGCCCAGGCTCACGCTCGCAGCTGTGGCAACGCGTTGCTCATATTGAACGGGAGGAGACACGCACTGCGGTGCTGGAGAACATAAGACTGCGCGCGCAGTACGAGAGCCAACTTCAGGTGGCGAAGCGCCTCGAGGCGCTCTACTACAATCAGCTGTCATTTGCGGTATGTGTTTTAGTGCCCCTACCATTGCAACTCGAACCATTTGCTTACCGACTGCGATTTCTATGTGTGAGCTGTAGGTCATGGACGCACTGCCTGAGCGCGGTTTTCTCAGCAAGCGCGCTCGCGTGGACACGTTCAACGACGACGCAGTGGTGTTCGCCTCGCTCGGTTGCGACTTCGACGCCCAGTACGCGCAAACGGACCTGATCCTCGCGTCCAGTGGGCTTGCGTTCTGCGAGGGCGAGATGCAGCGACTGATGCAACTAAAGCGCGACGAGCGCGGCCACTTCTGCCTCGAGAACGTGACGTCGAAAGTCGCGCCCTTTGACGCCCACACGATCGACCGCGTCTTCTGGCACTGCGTCTCGAACGAGCAGCTCCAGCAGCACCACGGCGTCTACCAGGTATGTGTGATCTATACTATGAGTAGCCATGTGATCCCATGAGTTGTGGACACGACTCGCACTGTATTTACTTGATCTGTACACCAACAGATTCGCGACGTCACGAACGACTCGATCTTTACAAAGTCGATTGACCCGCTGCAGCTCCCGAACGCCGAAGCAACGACGCTCACGATGTGGATCGCCATGAAGCGCTATGTGGAAGCCAATCGCATCACCGCAGTGTGCGAGACAGTGATCGAGATGACGGGCTCGGTCTCTATGCGGCTACGTGAGAAGAGCTGGAACGTATTGCGGCCCGCGTGGTCTCCTCACCTGGTACAGAACGGACCGCTCTCGCTTGTGCAGACCTGCGTACGCATGACGCCAGAGGTTAATGGGACGTCCTCAGCCCATGACATGGCCGTGGGCACGCTGACGAACTTGATCGTGGGCTCGTACCATCGCCACAAGGAGCTGATGCACCAGGTCGCAGAGAATTTGCTGCTGAGTCAGTTCACCAACCTCGCGTTATAAGGTTCTTGTATAAACTTACTGGTTACAATTATAATATACACAATTATGGGACTTCATTGGGCTTCTTAGCCCGCTAGACTTGGACCTCGTTGACTATGGTTGGCGCTCACTCTCCAAGCGACATGCTCTCAAGTTGGATCGCCAGGATGTCGTCGGCGACCAGGTGCACCTGCTCCATTCGCTTATGATACGCCTCGATGAGCACGTTCACCAGCGTACCGACTGCAAAGCTCGCATCGGTGTAGGTAGTCGTGGGTTGCACCTCAGGAGTGATCCGCACACACGCCTGCTCGATCGACACTGGCCCGCGCTGTCCTGGACGAAGCCTGTGAGCTGGGCGAATGATGTTCCATCCGGTCTCGCGCAGCTGCATGCACACTGCACCCTCGGTCTCGATGCGTCCTTGCCAGATACTTACCGCGCGATGCTCTTCCTTGTACTTTTTCGTCACAACGCGAACGGTCAGCGTCGTCTCGGTGTTGCCGATTTTGAAAGTGTTGACGGCCTTTGTCCATATCGTATCCTTCGTCACCTTGATCACCTGTGGTAGACAATGTCGCAATAGGATACAAAGTCAGCAATCAAAGACGACACGACTTCCTGAGAACTTGCATACACAGCACCAAGGCCGCAATTCGTACCTTGTAGTCATTGTGAAAACTCTGAAGCCTCTCGATCGTCAGGCACTGGCTAAGCACTCGATCGATCGTCTCGACTGAGAACGGAAATACCTTGGAGTAGAGGTTGTCGAAGTAGTACGCGCCGTGCTCGTTCTTACGCAGCAGCATTTCGTCCTCTAGCTCGCCGTCATAGTTCGACAGCCCTGCAGAATCCATGATGGGATCTGCTTGCGCATACTGAACGTCAAAGTCGCGACCGAGTGTGGTGAAGACAAGCGAATCCTCGCTCAACGTGTCATTGCGTGGCTTCTTAGCGAGGAACCAATGATCTGGTGACTGGAGTACCTGTTCAGCGACATAAAAGTCAAATCAGTTGTCAAAATGCGTGTGTGACCCGAATATACCGAAAACGCTCAAATAGAAAACCGCGTACGTACCGAAAACGAATTCTCGATCTCGTACAGTCTCCTAAGTCCGTTCGCGATCTGGAGCTGGCACTCGTACTGTGCACGCAGCCTCGAGTTCTCCATGAGCGATGTCCGCAGCTGCTCCCTTTCCAACCCCGTGAGCCGTTTCCAAACCTCTCTCACTGGCACTGCATCCGATGGAAAGACGTTCAGCCTTTTCGCCGCCACGAGCGTCTGTTCCGAAAACTTGCTTGTATGCTGACGAAGACTCGTGAGATGCGCCCCCAGCTCCGCAACGCACAACGCGAGGTGCTTGAGCTCGTCTTTCTGCTGCTGCCGCTGGCGCCGCCGCTTGCCCAAGCGCATCTCGCGTATCCGCTCCTTCACGCCATCCGGTGTTTTCACCGAGCACTCGAACGACTTGATGCTCGAGTCGTCCGTGTCGTACACTGAGCTCTTCCCATGTGACTGATCCGTCGATTCGCTTTCGTCATTGTCATCGTCGTTCACTGCATTGACATCGACGCGCTGTACCCGTCGCGGCGTGCGAGCGGCAACGCGGGTCTCGTTCAGCAGAAGCGTTGGCGGCGCCATCACCAGCTCACTACTGCCTTTCACGCTCTGTACCATCTCGACTCGTTCGTCGATTACTGTTTCGAAGCGGATGGGCGCTGTAGTCATCATACCAGCAGCAGTGGAAGAAGAAGAACGAGAAGAGCTGGCGCTGCGCAGTGCCAGCGACGGAGCAGCGTCAGCAAGAGGACGGCCGGCGCACAGCTCTTCCGTATCAAAGTGAACCGCGAGTGCCTCGTCGAGTGCTGGCCCGTCCGCTAGCCCGCGAGCAGCACCGCGCAGCGCGTGGGTCGTCGCGAAGGCGTCGGGCGAGAGCATTTCTTCCTGTTGTTCCGCTGACTTCTTTTTTTCTGTTGCTGGTGAGTGTTTGCTTGCAGCTGGACGAAGCACGCGAGCGATTTTAACCTGAAAATGGCGTCGTCACCTTCCTAGAGCAAGGGGATTTCTAAACTCAGTCGCAAATTCGGTGTCAAGTGCACATAACTGTTGATTTGAGCATTTGTAAAGTGGTGCATGAGCACTGCTTTTAACTCGAGTTGCAAGGGTTTGGATAGCAGTGATGGTCACCAAGCTAAAAAATGGAGTTTTTGATTGTCAACGTTTCCTGCTTAGCACCAGTTAACAAGCGTGTGCTTGTATAGAAAATGCTTTTTAATGCTTTTCGATGTGTTTGCCCTTTGAAAAGTATTTTTTTCAAATGCTTTTGTTCACGGGCCAGAATATGAGTTTGACACAAAAAAAGCTCACAGTCGCATTGAACATGGACAGCGATGGTCTGACGCCCGGCGAGCTGCTCCAGTTCTTGGAGCAGCTTAGCGATGCGCCATCCGCAGCACATGCGAGCGCGCCACTCACGTGCCTTCCCCACCATGAGATACACCCGAAAGCGCCCGTTGCAGCGATTTCCATGTACAACGAGGAAGCCAAGCGGTGGTGCTTTGAAGAAGGCAGCGTTGTAGCAGAGCCAATGTCGGTGAGTGATGAGCCGATTTTCACTACCGAAGAGCGCGAGATGCTCCTGATGGTGCTGCAGGACCCAGTTCCCGAGCCAGGAGTTCATGGACATGTGACAGGTAACGCGCGTGCCGAGCAGGCTAGTGTTGCTAGCGGAAGCGGCCACTTCAATAGCAGTTCTGGTTCGCGATCCGGAGCAATCGCAGGCGAGAGGTTTACCGCTGCAACAGGCACTCAAAACAGTACACACAGGGGCGACGAAAGTGGTGCGAGCATGGCGTCGTCGTCTGTGACCGACTCGACATCCAAAGCGCAACAGGCTCCGCGCAGGAAGCAAGCTAGACGTCCAAACAGAAGGCGGCGCAAACACGATATATTCGAACTTCGTGAACAAGTTCAAGAGTTGACCAAGGAGCTCATTCGTTTGCGCATCCAGGGTCAGTCGCTCGCAGCACTGTCGCTGATCCAGCAGCAGCAGCAGCGACATGTCGGTATTAACAACAAACGTCTCGCAATGGAGGCATCGACAGTGCCAAGTGCGTGGCAGCTGGCTGCAGTCACTGAACGAGAGAAGATGCGCGCAGCGGTCCTCGAGAACTCGCGTCTGCGAGCGCAGTACGAGAGCCAACTCGAGGTTCTGCAGCGGCTACAGGCCATGTGCTGGAACCAGTTTGACTTTGCGGTACGTCCCTTACTTGTTTGGCTATCAGAGTGTTTGGTTTACAAGCAAACAAACGCAATATTCATCTATGTCGACCTGCTGATCGTAGACAATGGGCAGCTTCTCCGTGCCTGGGAGTTCGCTTACAAAGCGTCCAAGACTCGATCCGTTCGACGACGACTTCACTATCTTCGCGTCGCTCGGTCGAGATTTCGACTCGCAATATGAAGACATCGATCGTATCCTCGAGGCCGCGGGTCTGCTGCACTTTGATGGTGAGCTAGCGGCTGAGCTGTGCACCAAGACGGACTCAAGAGGCAAGCTCTTCATGGAGAGCATGCATTCGCGAGTGATTCCACAGGACATGTTCGTCATGGATCGCGCGATCAACGAGACGAGAAAGAGCCCGAAGTTGCACCAGCACCACAAATCCCACGAGGTACGCTTCTCATTTGCTCCCTTTAGGTGACCTCTGCGGTGGAAACTGGCTAACGAGTGGTGCTTTTTGTTGGTACATCACAGGTCCGGCATGCCACGGACACGATCTCGTTCACAAAGTTTGTGGACATCATCCGTCTGCCACACGCTGAGGCGACGCTCACAGTCCGCATGGCGATCAAGCGGTTCGTGTTTCCAGACCGTGTGGCGGGCGTCTGGGAGAGCGTGATCGACGTCTCGGGCTGTGTTTCCATGCGACTCTACGAGAGAGGATGGAATGCGCTGCGTCCACCACGCGTGAAGCCAGCCAATCACACGGGTGGCCCACTCTCGATTGAACAGTCGTGCCTGCGCTACTTCCCCATCGACAACGCGGTGTCTTTGGAGCAGGATCTTGCAGATGGGACCGTTAATCGAATCTTCGTGGACTCGTATCGACGCCACTTGCATCGAATGCACGAGATCACGGATGACATCCTGACCAAAGACTTCGACAAACTGTCGCTGGCGTAGGCTTTTGATGGCTAATGCGATTATTGGATCATGCAAAGCTCTGGAAGTCGAGACAGAACACTATCCCGGTGGATCGTGTAACTCGAAGGTTTCCTCGTGAACGGATTTTGAGCGCTCTCTGCGGCTCCTTGTCCCCGGGTCATGCCTCTCCGCATGGAAACATCAAAGACCACCCCCATAAACCGAATCACTCCGATGGATTATCCATTTTGATGAGGTGAAGAACCTCTCTCATTTCAAGGTAAGCCACGCGGACCGTATATCCTGACTACCTGATCCATCGACCTCTCAGTCCCATCCTCGGCCACGTAAGAGGACTGAAGACATGACACAGACATAAGACTCGGGACTGCAAGACTCGACCTCTCAAGACTGTTTTGGTGCACTCATTGATTTTGAAGAGATAAACGGCGGGTTCTTCTTTGACCTTGCTTGATCTCGACATTCTCCTGCAGAGCGTCAATGATTTCGAAGCGGATTAGAGCGAAGCACACCCTCGGAGCTTCGAGCCGGGTGCTCTACTTCCTCTGTTATTGCTGCTGTTGACGGTGCCATTCAACGGGTCATTTCTTCACGACGACGATATCCTGTTGACGAAATCACTGACGACATTCGAGGCTCCCACCTTCACAACCAGCGGCCTCAGCCCCACCACGAGTGCCCTACCACACGAAGATCTGGATATTTCAACGCGCCAAGCGACTACGGCTAGGACACCGGGATGCACTAGACACGGTGTGGCGAGCGATACGAGCGAACACACAGCGTCAACTATGGAGATATAGTACGGCTAACCAATTGGCGCGCGCTGTACCGCTGCGAGGAATGCTTCTAAGGGAAGAAGAGATTAATCGTCGAGAAAAAGCGAGTATCATGACGCGGATACAGGAGTACAGATGCAGGTCGCCAGGGCCGGACGAGGCTGTGACGGGATACTGATCCTATAGCTCTTTAGCAACCTCTTCGCCCACGAAACCAAGCTGAACCCGACGTACTACAGAGCCACAGAGGCACTTGAGGCAGCACATCTCTACTATGATGGGGATCGAGGGGAACTCAGGCGTCGCAGGAGCCGGAGCGGTGCTACTCGTCCAAGACGGCGGATGCTGACAGCCACGGTGGTGCGGTGTGAAGTACCTGGGCACCAGCGCAAGCATACGAAGGGGTCATCATAGACATGCAGGAGGTGAGGAGACTCGATATCCAGCACGTGATGGCGATCGGTGATTCACAACTCGGCAGGTACCAAGCACGACGGCACGCAACAGCACCAGTCCCCATATGCGACGGTATATCGCGAGCATCGAACCATCGAGGCTACAACTGTGTTCACTCTGTCCTACTGTACTAGTAGCCAGCTGCAATGCCGCATCGTCGCCTCCCCCAAGAACGGATTCAAGATGGGAATATGGCCTCACTTCAGTTCACACAGAATCAACTGGCAACCGCCTCGGCAGGCAACCACAACTACAGTATACGGTACAGTATTTCCATGACCCCATAAACAATATGTTGATGGTTCAGAAACCTGCACTCAGAGTACACTCTGTGGTACATCTTAAGACCAACGGCCAGTTCATTTGGGATTAACTTTTGCGGTAGGTTTTGGGACTGGGTACTGCAGGTCAGCAGTACAGTACCCAGGCGGCGTTGGACACCTCCGTCCTGCTGTGGCGTAAACTACCCTACTACACAGTCGTAAACACTTAAGCGCGCTTTGTACTTCAACCGACCTCCAGGTTCGTGGGCATCGTCTGATGGCGTCCCGTTAACTGTAGGACGAGCATGACTCGAGCAGGATGCGTGCCCGATATACAGCGACGCACTGTGTGGTGAAATGCCGGACAGGCTGCATGATCTTGAGCCAGTGAATATGATGTATAAGCCCACAAATCACTCTACGCTGCAGTGGTGATAAGGGGAAGAGGGCACCATGCTGTCACAAGAGCAGCACTATTCTTGCAACTTTGCGATAAAGGCCCACTGCGTTATATCTCCATCTCGTTCGACCACTCCGACGAATATTTCTGATTACGACAACTCGGTTTCTTCGGAACACGGCGTCGCTGAGATGGCTGTGAACAGTATCTTTCGTTGCTCATATCGAAAGCGACGGCATCACAACTAACGGGTCTGAGAAGCTTCAGTTGGCATAGAGATCACTGCATACCATGTCAGCAAAAGCTTGTGCTAAAGTACCGCTTATATTGTGGTTGAGGATTGGGCGCACTCGCTGCCTGATCGATGCATGTTTTGCAAGACATGTCTCTCCAAAATTGGATTTTCGGTGCTCTCTACACCAGTAGCACCTCAAGCCCAATATGCAGCTGGGACCAATCCCACACTCGTCGCGCACAGTTGATCAGCAACAGGAAACAAGTAACTGGGTCTTATACTCCCGAGAAGTTCGCACTGACAAGCGTGGAGCAAGCGCTCGCAAGCTTGCCATCATCCGAAAGATTACTACCGAAATCGAGCGTCATCACACACTCTGGCGTGATCATAAGCACGCATTTCCGAGTCAGTTTACTCTGCTGAGCTGTTCGAGGCTGTCTCACCATGACATAATACAGTGGCGGTTCACAATAATGAACATTCAGCGACACGACCAAGTGAGCCTGTGGAGTAATGGCTTGTGAAGCACAACAGCTCCTACTTCTTCATTTAGGAACAAGACACGCAGGTGATTGATCTTGTCGGTGTGAACCAGCGAACCCGTACGAGAGATCAAGCAACATGACCCAAGCTATCGACTTCGGGCAGCAAGGCTCGAACTCCGACCCGCACGACTTCTTCAGTGCGCTGATGGACGAGGGTGACGGCGACTTCTTCGAGCTTGACAGTCTCCTACAGTGCGTCGGCGATTTCGGCCACACTGATCCTGCTGCCACTGCTATTTCTATCGGAGGGGGTTTCGCTGATGTGAAACTGGAGACAGCGGACGACTCGCTGCTTCGAGACGACGAGATCCGGTTGACGAGCTCGGTGGTGATGTTCAAAACTCCCAACAACGTCACAAGAGACCCTAGCCCAACCGGGAGCTGTCGTTCGCGGTCGGCTAATGCCACCAGTACAGATGGAAGCACTTCACGGCGCAAGTCAGAGCCCAAAGCCACTTCTACCCAAGCCCCCACGAATCCAGAAGCACCGAATAAGAAAATGAACTCGAACCGACCGAGGAAGCGCCAGCGAGACGAGATCGAGAATCTCCGTACGACTGTCGACGAGCTCCAGATCCAGCTTGAGACGCTGCTTGGCGGCAGCAACAAACTCGGTCTCCACAGTGAAACACAAATGCAAACTTACCTTCGCGAGAGCTTGGCTTGGAAGCGCGCTGCATCGCACGAACAGCAGCAGGCTGAGCGAGGCGCGGTGGAAAGCCTAAAGCTCCAAGCGCTCATCCAGGAAACCGCGCAGATTTGTAAGAGTCTCAGCGACACGTGCTGCAAGCCTCGTGCCTCCAAAGTACCGGTACGTTGATTCTTTACGCCTTGCAAACTTGTTCCTTCATCCTTCTAACAGCCTCATACCTTTCCTATCCATAGTACACTGGCTCAGCGTTCACGTACGTCGACATGGAGAAACCAGTGGTGCTCCCAGACTCGGCAACTTTCGAATCACTTCGTCAAGGTCTGGACACGCAGTATCAGCGACAGAGCGCAGTCTGGGTTGAATGCAACTTCACGGACGCCAGAACGGAGTCCAAGCTACCACCTAACAGGCTCCGAAGCAGCAGTGGTGGTGAGGTCTTCTTTGAACATAACAATACGCACATCTTCCCGTTTTCGACGAAAGCTGTGAGCCAAGCGATCTGGAGGCTCACGAAAGGCGGACTGCTTACACCCAACAATGGAGAGCTCAAGGTGCGAGCTGTGTGTTCTGGTGGTCTACACATCCTTTGTATGGTTTAACTAGAAGCTCACCAGTATCTCCTTTGTTGTACTGTAGATCTGTCGAGTCATGGACAACACGCTCTACGCCACGCTCAACGACACGATCTCTCTCCCATGCACACCAGACTCGAAGATCAAGACGTGGATGACGATGAAGCGCTTCATCGACGATGACCAAGTCGTGATGGTCTGGCGCGCCAAAGTGGAAATCCAGCACACGTCCACGGTCCAACTGAGTGAGAGCGGATGGAATGTTATGCGAGGGCTCGCTGGCGCCAATGCAGTAGCGGGCAGCTTCACGTCAGCTCCGTGCATCGCACAGACATGTATCCACTCGGTACCAGACCCGGACTTTCCCGTCAGCAGCGATGAGATGGTCGTTGGGTCCATGACGTGGAAGGTCGTGAGTCAGTACCACGAGAACATGAGCATGCTCAGCCAGCAGATCGAAAATATGCTCCTGGACGAGTCAATGACTGGCGCTAAGTGCGTCAAGTTGAAGTAAACTCAGCTTGTAATACAGTAACAAGGACAGCAAGATGCTAAATGCCGTGAAGATTGGTAAATAGTGTGTCCAAATACCGATCGTCTTTCGTGCACACAACCAGGTGCTTGGTGTTGAAATCGGGTTGCATGTGTTTTCTCATTGGCTGTGACGTGATTCCGATGTAGTGTCATCCTCGATCCAAATGGAAGTGGTGCTGACAATGGTTCTCATTGGCATCAACACGTTTCGGCGCAACTGAAGACTGG
>JAADWP010001091.1:0-10786 GCA_023336215.1 Globisporangium iwayamae | reverse complement strand
AGCAGTGTTTGCGGTCATGACCAAGATGGAACTACCGATCCCACTGCGTGAGCGCATCCACCAGTACTACGACCACCTCTGGCGCGAGTACGAGTCACTCGATGGCGAGATCGAGCGCTTCTCCAAGAACCTCTCGCACACGCTCGAGCTCGAGGTCGTGCTGTGCAAGTACATGGAGCTCATCATGGGGATCCCGTTCTGGGTCGACTGTACCCCGGACTTTCAGAAGCAGCTCATGCTCAGTCTCCGTGTGCGCGTGTACATGCCCGAGGACTACGTCTTCCGTCGAGGTGAAGTGGGCGACGAGCTCTATATGATCAACCACGGGAGCTGTGAGCTCGCAGTGGGGCCCGATAGTCTCGAACGGGCGACAGCGCCCATCGGCAAGGAGAAACCCAGCGGGTTCTCGGACTTCGCCGACTTCATGGGCACACCACTGCATCCCTCGTCCATCAATGATGATGACAAGGATAAAGACGCTGAGTCGGATAGCGACAGCGGTGAGGACGATGAGAAGCACCGCAAGAATCGCGCCAAGCGGTCGATCTACCGTACGGAGAACTTTGATGATAGTAATGGTGATGAGAGACCGCTGCTCAGCGCGCAAGCCTCCAAGTTCAACAAGAAGCTCTCGCGCGGCCAGGCGTTCGGAGAATTGGCCCTGCTCACCAACTATCAGCGCACGGCAGACGTCCGTGCGATCACGTACGTCGAGATGTGCGTGCTCAATCGCGCTGACTTTCACCGGATTCTCGCGCGGTACCCAGCCGACCGCAAGCAAGTGACACTGCACATCCTCACCAACTGCATGGAGAAGAACGAGAACAACCAGGTGTACTGTCCACTCAAGGAGACCGTGCGCGCTGTGTTCAACGACGACGACAACGGACAGCACCGAGGCAAGAGCGTGGCGATCTCGGCCAAGTTCGCCGCCGAGATGATCGCGCGCATCATCAACCCGGACATGGAGGACGACTCGATCAAGTTTGGCATCGGCACCAAGCTCAAGCAGCAGCTGGTCGAGTACCGCGACGGCTGGGCCAACAAGACAAAAGAGAATCAGCTCCGAGGTAGCAATTCTTCCTTGCCGCTGGGTGTAGAGTACCGTTCTAATCCCGCCATCAACGACTCGATCGCTCTCCGGATGAGTCGCAGCAGCACTGCTGCAGTGAGTGGCACCAACAGTGGTACGCAAGTCGTCTCACCGGCTCTTCTCGCACGCATCGAGTCGATTGAAAACACACAGGCGCAGGTACTGCGCTGCTTGGACGAAATGCGCGGCGCGATCTCCGAAATGAAGCGTGAGCGCCTCGCGAACCTCGATGCCCAGGCTCGACACTGCTGACCACATCATCGTGATAGTGTGGCCTGTGATATATGGTATTTGAAGAGAGAGAGAAAGAACCTGAAGATCAATGATGAATTGGATAAGAACATACTCTCAAGAACCTAGCATTCCATTATATTTAGCTCTGAGCATCCGAGACTTAGGAATCGCCAAGCATAGCGGCGATTGATGAGCGGCATGTGATCTCCATTCAAGTCACCATGAGCGCACCTCGCAGAGGAGCGACCGCTTCATTCACACCAAGCCCAGCACTCTCGCAGTCTGCGCCGCTAGGGTCCAGACTAAGGGTACCGCATGACGACGACAACTCCGAGTTTCGACCAAGAACCTGTCCGATTCTTATCTCGCAGTTCCACTGGAACCTGAATGCCCACGCTATCAAGTCGCTTTCTGAGGAGGAACTGGTGCAGGTCTATCGGCTCTTCCGATTCTATGACTCGTCGACCGTGGGGGACTTGCTGCCGTCCATCAACTGCCGCCGCTTTTTGCAGTTACTTGGAGATGGTGGGCTCCTCGCCTCAAACCCGCGGGCTTCACCTGTCTACCAAAGCTCTGACAGCCTGGCTGAAGAGTCTGGCGATGTACGTCTCGAGGTCGTGGCCGTCGAGAAGATCTTTGCGGAAGCCGTCATGGGCAAGCTGCGCACGTACTTTGACGCCGACGGACTGCCCGTGCTCACTTTCCACCTATTCTGCGGCGCGCTCATGAACTGCGCGATAACGATCTTCCCAAAGCACAACCTACAGCATGAGGTCGCGATGATGAAGCTGCTGGAGAAGCTGCTCACGTCGGTAGAACACTACGCGGACGAGCGACAGCGCGAGCCACGACGGCACAAGTCACTGCTACAGCACTTTCCAAAAGAGGGACAGAGTGCGCTGTGGTTACCTGATGAAGCCCACGGCGCTGTGGCATTTCTGCCTTTGAGCTCTAAAGACGGCGGTACTGAAGTGAAGAAGCACGACCCAGACTTCCGAACCATGAAGCCCTTCCAACAGGTGCTGGCGTCTTTTGCAGTCGACGTGGTGATCGACTCCCGAGCGAGAGAGAGAGCTGTTCAGCATTACACGATCCCAGCCGACCTCACGGCGCGCTTTACCCCGGACAACCTCGCTCTGGTGGTCGAGCGATTCAAACTCTTCGACGTGTTCGATCGAGGCACGTTGCCTCGCCAGGAGATCCTCCCATTATTGACTGGACTGGTCAAGAAGCTCGAGATCACAGACATGTACGAAGTGCTCGCGCTGCTACTCACTGGCGATCACGTCTCTCGCTACGGAAAACTTTCTTCTGTTTCACAAGAGCCCAGTCATTCAAGCCCGACAGGCGAAATCTCGTTGACCGAAGTCCTCAGAGCGATCTATACATGTCGGCGATCAAGAACGGCGTCCATATATGGCAGTTCCCACACCGCGGCATCAAGGAAACGCGTGGGCAATCACGCACACAAGACGGCACTATCGGATGAGCTTGGTGGTGAGAGCGATGCCCGGATAGCAGTCGCTGCGTCTAAATGCGACGAGAACGAAGACGATGACGTTGGCAACCTGGAGGGCGGAGCCGGAATGGGTGGAAAGCGAGCGAACAAGAAGTCGCTGCGGAAGAGCAAAGCGAGCGGGTCGTTCACACAGTCGCTGGCTTCGTCAAAGCAAATCAACGCCTCAAAGAACACGTCTGACAAGAAGGCATCATCGGGTGCAAAGAAACTCTCGATCGAGTCTCGGCAGAAACAGTCGACTCTTCTCAACAAGGACCAAGACCTCGACGAAGGTGCGGGAACCTCGACGATCACCCGAAGAGTATCAAGGAGAAAGAGTAAGATGGCGTTACTTCCGGACGGAGCGAGCGCAAATACTGACGCAGAGTCCACGGACAGCGGCGAGTACAACTTCGGAGAGACCGAGGTGAGCAGCCATGACACCGAAGGTCTCAGAAATCAGCGAGTCAGCCCAATAGACCAACGGGAGACCTCCAAGAATCAGGTATCGACTGCTTCAGCATCACACTCGACAGCATTTTCAGAGAAACCTGGGATCATGGTGACCCCTTCGAGTCCATTTGAACCGATAGCTGTATCTCCAGCCGCTGGTACTAACGTCAAGAGCAACTCAAAAGCACAAGCACATACCCAAGTGATCCGAGTGTTCATGCTACTCGGTGGTGACCATGACGGCGCAATTTGTTCTTCAGTCAAGCTGACACTCCCACAGCGTCACGTCGAAGAGACAAAGGGCATTTTCAATCGTAATGGACTTCACGAAGTCATCGAGCAGTCTTCGGTGCTCCCAGTGCAACCCAACCCCGAAAGCGCGTTACTGATGCTGAAGAAGCGAGTTCAGCAGCGGCTGAGCGAAGGATTCGTATTGCATCCACACGACCAGCTCGCTCGTGTGGACAGCATGCTCAACCAGATTCGCCAGAGCAACCCACACTATCAGAGTCCGCTAAGCGTTCACTATCACCACTCGACTGGCAACTTGGATGCATTACCTTCACCTTCAGCTTTCGACACTACTTTGGACAGGAAAGCGCTGAGTACGAGTGGCCGGGGCTCTTTGGATCGCGCTGCAACGTGCGTTCGCCAGACATCATCGTCTGACCTCCTCGTCGAGCTAAGTGACTCGCTCACGCACCAGATCCTGAGAAGCAAGAAGCGCGTGGTGTTAAGTAGAGGCGAGAGTACAAGATCGCAAAATGACTCTTCACGAACCAGTCAAAACGGCGGTCGACCAGTGTCTACGGAGGCATCAAGCGGTTATATGAGCTGGATTCGCTCGGTGAACGATGCGAATCGCAGTCGAGAGCGACTTCTTCAATCGTCTGCCTCCACACCGTTGCTCAGTGGCGGACCATCCAAGCACCAGGTGCATCAGCAGCGCCCACCACAGCCGCAGAAGCCCCATCACAGAGGCCAGCTTCAACCGATTTTCTAGGTAGTACGGCGTTAATAACATGAGTGATACTTCACAGAATAGTCGGGTATCTCAGAATCTCATGGGTATGAGTGGAACAGGAGGACTTGAGAGTGTGAGTATTCTCGAGTACGTTTGGCTGATTCTGTTGTTCGTATTGTCGCCTTCCTGATGTTCACTTCGGCTGCTATCGACCTTAGTGCCCACCACCGTTTATTGTGGTTCCGAGAATCTGCGCAAGACACACCCATCCACAGCGCTCACTCCAGTATTCCTGGACGTCCAAAGTCGAACACGGACTCCAAATCTGAGAATCAGCACGATCACTTTGGCTTCGAAGCTTGAGATGAGCACTTTTCCATCCGCATCTGGCAGCACATCCGTTTCACATTGCACCATAAAAATGGCGAAGCCTGTCTGGCTCAGATGAAATGCACCATCGATAGACAGAATGCGGTCGGGATAACTCGACGGGACTACGTGGACACCAAAACAAAGCAGATTGCTCCTCATTCCCAATTCATTCCGTAGGAGCGCACAACAACAGTGGGAGCTAGTCGGCCTCAAGACCTAGTAACAATAAATGAATTCTCCCAGCAGCTCTACGTTCGATACCGACACTGTCGTCGATCTCCCACTCTCCACACCAGCACCGGAGGCAGGACCGGACGAAGCCGATCGAGTCTGGCGTTAACCTACGCATCAAGTAGCTCCTGGTCGAGAAGAGAGAGCGTGAGCTGAGAGCCTTGACCCCCGTTGGCAGCAGCGACGAACTTGACGACGCCAGAGCCGAGTCAGCTCCACTCGCGCTTCCGTCTTCGCTCCCAGTGTCAGCACACAGTAAAGTTCAGCAGCCAGATTCTAGGACATCAACGCGTCTACTAGTGGTTAAGATCAGCTCAAGCAGGTCGTCGAATCGCAGCAGACGCTCACCAACATGATGGTCGAGATGTGCTTCGCGATCAACCAGCTGAGCTTCCGAGCCGCGCGCCGTCGTCCGAGTACAGAGAAGCGTATCTATCAGCGGCCATACTTCAGTTTCAGAGCTCTGGTGGCGGCGTTAGCAATAGCTCTTCAGCCACGTCACACTCACTGCATCCAATCTCGGATCGTGTTCCAGTCGATGGAGGTGGAAATGGTAGCCGCCGCAACTCCGTGAGCCGTACTAGTCGACACAAAACGTCTTCCCGTGCGAGCGTCGGCGCTGACGCTGATCCCAATGGGGAGTCTACGGACCACAACGACGATCGTCAGCACGTCTTCAGTCGTTAAACGTGATAAACTCAGACAGCGCATCGCGGTCGTCCATGCCGCATCGCGTGAGTCAGACGACCCTCGCGCCACTGCTCAAGCGCATGAGTTCCCTCGTGGGGCTCTCTGTCATCGTCGGTTGCTGTTATCTCATTCACACAGTACGCCGACCAGCTCTTCAAACCCCTTGCGACGAAAGCAGCAGCGCCGGTCGAGTCGTCCTCCTCGTCATCCTCCTCGTCGTCCTCCTCGTCGTCAGCACACAGAGATTCGCAATAGGAAGTGAGCAACAGCAACAACAGGAAAGGAAAGGAATTGGCGTGGACGTATAGCTCTTTCGTCCAGCTCTTTGCTCCAGCACAGTTTGTCATATAAAATCAGTTTGGAAGACCCACCTCTCTTTTCAGCTATATGCAGTGGTTTTTGATACAGACTAGTAGTGAAATATAAAAAGGTTGGTAAATAAGACTTTAAGAAGGGATCATGAGCCTAAATTTCACCATTCTCAAATACTTCGAGCGCTTTCTTTCTCCAACGCTTTCAAAGACACAACAAAAGCAACACGAGCATTGAAAATGGCGGCAACCGCGTCGTCCTCGGCTGCGCGCCGCACAGCCTCTGCGTCGCCGCCGCCACCGACGTTCTCCTGGGAGGAGGCATTCGAGCGCGACACCCGCTTGCCGCAGATGAACCAGTACATGGAGCAGATCCTTCGCGCGAACTTCCCCGCCGTGGCGCAGAAGCTGCGCAAGGAGGAGCCACCCGCGCGCCGGTACGCGCCGTCAGCACCTTCTCAGCAGCCGCAGCAGCAAGCGAGTAGACCGACAGCACCAGTGGCGAATGGAAGACCGCATACGCCCGTAGAGCGAGCTTCTCCTGTGTCTCCGCACCCGTCGGCGTTCCAGCTGCACGGCTACACGAGCGAGTCGTCGAGCGAGGTGGACATGCGTGAAGTCGACCCCATGGACGAGCTCAGCGACTTTGAGACGCAGCCACCACCACCTCCTCCAGTCAACGATAGAAGTCGAAGGGCAGTGCACGAATCTCGAGCTGCGGATGCGGATGGCGACAACGAGATGAACGGTGGTGGCGCGAACGATTTCGAGATGGAGAGCGACGGCGCAGACGTGAGTGATGTATTGGTTGTGCATGGGCGAACGTGTATTAGCTGGTATTAAAGATTCGAGTGTATGGCTGACTGTGTGTCATGTAGGATGACGAAGACGAAGACGAGACCGCGTGTGTTGTCTGCGACAGCTCGGCGAACGGGCAGCAGATCCTGCTTTGCGATAAGTGCAACAGCGGTACGTGGCATAACTCTGGGTGTATTAGCACTACCAGTAGCGGAACTATCCGGCTGACACACTGGTTGGTGGCTGGAATGTGTTGTATAGAATACCACCTCTACTGCCTCACGCCTCCGCTCACGCAAGTGCCACAGGGCGAGTGGTTTTGCCCACAGTGCGCTCCTCCACAGCCACAGCAACAACAGCAATCAGAGCCAGCGCCAGTGCTGAATGTACCGACGTCAGTGCACACTACACAGGTTTTACCGAATCGAGAGCGTGCTCAGAGCACTGCACCGCCGCCTCCGACTGTCTTCCCGCAGGCGTCACCAGCAGCAATAGCAACGAGCGTAACGAGCACCAGCCAGCTGCAGCACAGAGTGGCGGCGAATGGATCCGCTGCTACATCTACTACGACTCCAGTTCTGTCTCACGAGCAAAACAGCTCACGAGGACAGCAGTTCACACAGTCAGCGGGACAGAGCAACGGGCCATCTTCCATCGCTCCGCCTCTTCGGCAGCTGCATCCTGTGCCACCGCCGCTCCGCGTACGTTTACTAGTTTTCACACGCCTGTGTGTGGCTATGATATCTAACTCTTCTCTATGCATCTTTGCAGGTGGCGCACACGTTCGAGAGCGATGCGGAGAAGAGCAACCAGCTGCTGATCCACGCGTGCCAATGCGACGAGCTCAAGTGCGCGAGCCCAGTCTTCCACGAGTTTTGTCCGCACATGAAGCGCTTCCTGCGCAGCGCGTGCTGGGCGTCTCACAGCGAGAAGTGGCGCGGGTACCGGATCGCGCGAGTCACGGCCGAGTTGTTTGCGTACCACGCGATGCACTGCCACGAGCCGCAGTGCAGCGTGCCCATGTGCGACCAGCTTCGCGCCGAAGAGTTCGTGTAAAGCTATTCTGCGTGTGTGTGCAGGGGGTACGATCCAAATTGATCTTACTTCTCAAATGCTGCTCGTTTTTCAGCTTTGGTTTTTGCTGTCGCATTTCCGCTTTAGAGGTCGGTTCTGTAGTTCGTGGTGCTTGTGTGTTTATTTCGCTACTGATTGATATGTACGTCAGGGTCGATAGCAAGTGCAGACCGTGAAGAAACGACAGCCTGACTTTCCGCAAACCAAGGTGCCATTGATGTGGACGATTTCGCCACCAGCGACTACTATTTTATAAGTCCCAGTGGTGAACCGAGTCGCGCAAATACCTTCGTTGGCATCGAGACGCATGTGTGTATTGCGCTGGTGAAGGTGAGCACGGAAGAAGACGAGACTGATGCTCGACGACAACCGGCAACAGCGAAATTGGAGTGAAGTGAAAGTGAATGACTCTGAGTCTCGCCACTATGAAGCGGCTCAAACACTCGCAAACCTTCACGATTACGGGCACGCTTCTCGGTCAGATGCTTCAGTCCAGATTTCGCTGCCCACTTTTCTTTCCTCTTGAGACGAAGGCGTGTGGCATTCAAGTGACAAAGGGCGAGCGCACTGGCAAGGTGAGAACGAGTGGCTGTGGGCCTCGTCGCGTGAAATGTTGCGGTTAGCTAGAAGTCTGATCGCTGACTCAGCTTCTGGTTTGCGCATTTTGGCCAGACGTTGGGGCTCAATCTTCTCTCCTTGGCTTCGACGAGCAACTCTGGTCAGTCGTGAGCTCCGAACGCAGAGCACCGAGTGCGAACCTGGAATTCGAAACGCGCTCTCTGCTGGTGTGCTTTCTTCAGAGAACGGAGCGTGCGGGTTGATGATGAGTCTCAGCATCAATGGTGGACCACTTGATGGAGAAAGAACAGCAGCACAGTGATGACCGAAGCGGCTGCACCTGAAACGTTGCTGTTTGCGCCATCGATCGCTCTTTGGCTGGCTGTCTCGCTCATCTCGGCCCTGACTGTGTCACAGAGCTACAGAGCAACAAAGTGTATGCTCTGACAAGAGCCTGTGTGTGTGCTGTATCGGTGCATCTGTCTTCGCCTCGTTGCTCAAGTCGTTCCAGTTCCGTTCTGACGCTTTCTGAAGTGCCTCGCGCTGCTCCGAGCCGTAATCCATGACTCAAGGCACGCAGGTGCGAGGATTGGGCTTCCCAAGAGGCCAATCAGTCGCGAGCTCGCTGTCCGGTCATCTCGGGCGTGTGGTAAGGTCAAAACCGTGGTACGTGCGTGTCATGCTACTGTACTAATCTCGGTGACTCTCGAGGCGCTTCGCTTTGACCAAGGGACGTTGTTGCTCAAGTTCGAGGAGCTCTTCGCGCTTTCTTGTGGTTTAACGTGGCTTTTGACTCGAATCTGTTGAGCCCGATTACTAGCCGACCGCGACGAAGCGAGCAAGCAAAGCACCGCGCAGCTTGAAGGAAACGGGGGATTAAAATGCCCAGCTATGCAACACCGAGTTGGCCATTGGTGGATGATCTTGGTTGTCAGGCAACTTCGTTGTGAGAGTGTGGCGAACTGTCCCACGTGGCGTTAGCATAGCCGACAATGCCCAAAGCTTGAGCGCCAGCGACTGTGAGAGACAGATTTGTACAGCACCGCACGAGACTACTGCTTGCTAAAGAGACTGGCCACAGTCGAGAAAGAGTCAAGGACATGTGATCATCAAAGAGCACGCGAGACGGGCCGACAGAGCCAAGGCCAAAACGCAGGCTCTGAGCATTAAACGTGGCGAGCGAAGCGGCGAGCACGAGCCGTCAGCTTTCAAGTGATACATTGCTATTGCGATCGAAATGTTCGCTCGAAAGCTTAGCAAGGCAAGAAGAGATCAAGCGAGTGTGGGCTTGCATGTTTGAAACCTTGCTCAGGTTTGTCAAGTTGCTTTTCTCCACGAAAAGCGGGTATTCAATATACGAGGGCATGTATACCTGCATATTGTACGTTAGCCTCTCTTTTTCGACAGAGACTGTTCTCAGCAAATCGCGTGCGACGCAAGTGAGGTGAGGTGCGATGAGGTGATCCCTCCCCTTCCTCCAACACGCAACAACCTGCGCGTGGATGCGCGATTGGGCACCACTCCATCTACGTGTACTTGTGTCAGTATCAGCGTCCACAGCGATTGTCTCGCAATGCTGGTTCAAGCTTATATCAAAGCCTCTTTAATCCACTCCCTATTTTCCCAGCACACAGAATGACAGCTCAAAAATTCTTCCGACACCATCGATCGCTTTGTGTGGAATGGGGAATAGCTCCAGAAGGAAGAGGGAACTTTGACTCACATGCCGCGCTTCGCCAGCCAGCTGTCGCCGTTGCGTCTTGTCATCTCAAACTCCCCCCCCTAATCTTGTATTAGACCTCCGAGGACCTCTGTCCATTGACACGTGGTCCCCGCCTTTAGCCAATCACAGCCGCGCATCTCGACAGCTCAGCTTTTTGTTTTTGTGCACGTCAAAGGCGCACAACGATGCAGCCAAACGGTGGGACTGCTCACTCACTCGCTAGAGTGGTCAGAGCGCTAGGCGATGAAGAGCTTCAGGAGTTGGTTGCTGCGGCTGAGCGAAGTGTGCTGGTGATGGACCGAGCGATACTGTAGCGCGAGTGGCTGCACAAACCAAACAAGGCGCGACAGACGGCGCTTCAGCAGCCTGGTGGTGGAGCCCGTAGGAGAGGCGCTCGTTGCGTTCTCTCAGGTTCCGTTCCGTGCGCGCACGCGGTACAAACAACAGCTTTGGTTTCCGAGTCGGTCATTCCTGCTTTTGCCGACTAGCAGCAACACCTCCTTCCTTCCTCTCAAGCCAAGCTCCCTCCCTAGTCAGCCATGGTCACGCACCGCCGCAGCCAGCGTAGCTACGAGGCCGACATCGCCGAGTCGCAAGAGAAGACGCTGCTGCGCTTCGCACCGCCCAAGAAGTCGCTCTACGACCGCCTCGTGTACATCGTGCCGTCCGTTCACTGGCTGCGCAACTACAACTGGACGCGCGACCTGCCGTACGACATCATCTCGGGCATCACAGTTACCATGATGCTCATTCCACAAGAGGTCTCGCTCTCCACGATCATGAAGGT
>JAADWP010001090.1:0-10789 GCA_023336215.1 Globisporangium iwayamae | reverse complement strand
TGTGTTGACGTGTGTCTCGCCACTCGCCCGGCCGACATGGAAAGGAAAGGAAGTGAGGGGGGGAGGGAGGGGAGATCATGGAGAAAATGAGTGCGGTGTGAGTGTGCGGGCACATAATCATGGTCGACGTGTGGGAGGAGTGTGCATGCTGTTTGCCTTCTAGTTTGCGTGTGCGTGTGTGTGTGCGAAATGATAGCGTAGGGAAGTGACTGTCTTGTATCAGGATTGTGGGCGGCGGCAAAAAGATGCCCCGCCTCACACATGATCAACCGAGATGCGTGTAGATCCGCTTATATTGTTGTTCGAGCGCATGTCGTATGAAGGCATACGTTATGAGAGCACTACTAGTGCGAGGGGTGTGACTTGGTCGTGCGGTGTTTGGGCTGGTTTATTTTCGATGTGCTGTGTGGCATTTCATTTTTCTTGATCCACGGTCGATCTTGTACTGACATGGTGTGTTGATATGCTACGTTGCCGTAGGTGAACACAGCTATCGAGAGCCATTTTGACACACTGATCCTGTGGATGTACTTTTCGCACAAGTAGTCCCAGAATTGTGCTCAGAGTGATCATCCTCGGAGTCAACTTGTCGAGCCGACCACTCTTCTGTGCAGCAAAGCAATGAAGGGAATGCTCCAAACCGTCAAACGCAAACTGAGCAACACTGGAGAACATTTGGGCGTTCCTTCCCCCGACCGAATGGACGTGGATGGACCAAAGCTAGCGGCAGGAATGAACGGAACCGGCGGATTAGGTGGCAGCACGGGGGCGACATCGCCTGTGGGCGAAGTCGCGCGCTCGGACGTGTCGCTGCCGAAGCGTGAGCGCAGACGCTCGTTCCTGGCTCGCAACCAGAAGATCCAGGCGCTGAAGGACTTGCCGCACCTGAAGGACACGTCGCTCCAGCGACGAGAGGTGCGTTGTCATGCTTGCTTTTCTTGCCGCTTGTTTGTTGCCTTCATGGGATGCGGATTGTGATTGCCGTTGTAGTTACTTACAATCTCTTGTCGCTGGCTTCCACGAATGGTACAGGCTCTTTTCCAGCAGAAGCTTGAGCTCTGCTCAGTGATCTTCAACTTTGACGATCCAACGTCGGACAAGCGGTATGCATCTACCATATTTGTCTTTGCTTCTTGCTGATATAATGCTGATTTCTTCGACTGCGTGTGCTGAACGGCAGCGGCAAGGACTTGAAGCGCCAGACGCTACTTGAGCTGGTTGACTACGTGAACAACCCAGGCGGACAGAAGATTTTCACGGAGGCCTTGATGCCTGATATCATGGCCATGGTGGTAAGTCTGCCTCGTCTATTTTACTTTCATGCTCGTTTCGGATACAAGACATAGTAATTGCTTATTGTCATCTTATGCGATTCAGTCGGCCAACATCTGCCGCTCGCTGCCACCGCAAACTGAAGACTTCGACCCGGAAGAAGATGAGCCCGTGCTGGAAGCGTCGTGGCCTCACCTCCAAGTTGTATATGAATTCTTTTTGCGTTTTATCGTGTCCGGAGAAGTGAACGCCAAGGTGAGCTCGACTGGCTTGCTCAAAACATGAAACGCGCGGTCACTGCAAGTATTAACGATGTTTGATGGCTGTTTTACCTTTTTCCAGGTCGCCAAGAAGTTCGTGGACCAGAAGTTCTGTCTATCGATCATTGAGCTCTTCGACAGCGAAGACCCTCGCGAGCGAGATTACCTAAAAACCATCCTGCATCGCATCTACGGCAAGTTTATGTCGCACCGATCGTTCATCCGAAAGGCGATCAGCAACGTATTCTACCGCTTCGTGTACGAGACGGAGCGCCACAACGGAGTCGGTGAGCTTCTCGAGATTTTGGGGAGCATCATCAACGGATTCGCGATGCCATTGAAAGCAGAGCACCTGCAGTTCCTCGTGCGTGCGCTCGTGCCACTACACAAGCCCAAGTGTGTGTCGATGTACCACCAGCAGCTCTCGTATTGCATCACGCAGTACGTCGAGAAAGACCCCGAGACGGCGGTGCCGATCATTCAAGGTATCCTGCGCTACTGGCCATGGTCGTGCTCTTCGAAGCAGGTGATCTTCTTGAACGAGCTGGAAGAGATTCTTGAGTTGATGGGAAGTGACCAGCTGCAGCAGATTCACAAGCCGCTCTTCCAAGCACTCGCGAAGTGGCTCGGAAGCCAGCACTTCCAAGTCTCGGAGCGCTCGCTGTTCTTGTGGAACAACGAGCACCTGGTGAACAACGGCTGCCTCAGCAAGCAGCACGCACACCTGATTTTGCCAGTCATCTATGGGCCGCTCCACAGGAACTCGCTCGGTCACTGGAATACGACTGTCGAAGGACTTGCACAGGTACTTGCGGCTGTGTGCTTCAGCGGTTCTGTGGCTTTATTTTCTATCGTCTAACTTGTTTTGCTTTGCTTGTCTTCACAGAACGTGCTGAAGCTGTACATGGATTATGACATGGCTCTGTACGACCAGTGCGCGAAGGAATACTCCGTCAAGGAGCAGTCGCTGAACGAGAAGAAGGACAAGGAAGAGGAGAAGTGGCGGAAAATAGAGATGATGGCTGCCTCGCGAGCGGCATCAGCGTCCAGCTAGGCAGCGCGCGTCGACTGCATCCTCAGTTCAAGTGCGGGAAACAGCAGAGCCGACTTCTACTGAACCGCCAGGCTGAAGAGCAGACACAGAAACTACCAAGACGAACACGAGAATGAAGTGCTGAGGCAGAGAAACAAGAGCGAGCGAATGAGAGAGAGAGAGAGCAAGAGAGAGAAAGAGAGCAAGAAGCGGTGGAGGAAGAGGGAGAGGACTCATGGAGAGAAGACGGAGGGATGCCAGGGAGAATGGGACTCCTTCGTCCATCTCTATGCGTGATGCACATGTGCGAATGAATATGAGGATTTTAAAATCGTCACTTAGGTTGTTTTATTGCAGTCGAACTTATGTTTGAGACTTGAAGGCGCGAACTGGTTCAAGCAAACAAGGAGGGGAAATGAGAGAGTAAAAATTGCATTTTGCGATGACAGCCGGATGTGCGATGCGTGTTTAATGGGATGCATACCTTTGTGAACTTTTGGTGGTCACTTGGAGTCCGCATGAAGCACGACGACAGCATCCAACGTGCTGACCTGGATCACCATTTTGACATTATGATTGAAAAGAACTGGTGGTGTGAACCACACACCTGAGTTTAAAGTGTCGTAACGTGTCGAATTGCATATCTTTGTGGCGTCGAAACGGGTTGCGTCGCTGACACTTGGCTCAAATCCCTTGTGACAACTCATTTCAATTCGGGACAGGCGTGACCGGCCCAAGGCGAGTCGCACCAACCACACCAGTGAATTCTTCAGTGGCGTTGAGAGGATCATCGACCGGAGCTCGTCCGTCCGTCCGACAAGCAGCAGCAGGAACAAGGCGAAGATGGTGCGCGTGCTCGTCCGTCCGTGTGTGTCGGCACTCTCCGCTGGTGCGTCCGCTTTGTCGTTGTCCGCTTTAGTAGAGGGACGCTGTCACAGTTGTGCAGTCAGCATTGCTGAGCCGTTCCCAGTATGACCCCCTCCCTCACACGATGATGATCAATGAGCACTGACTGTAAATGCCCTGTTGTTGTTTTTGTTGTTGGGCATGCAATGATCGCTACGTGTGTGCATCAAAACGAAGCAGCGCTGAGCCGTAATGGTGCTTTGAAGAGCGTAGCGATGCGCACCAGCGCGCAGCAGGCGCTTCTGCTCTCGGGCCGCGACCAGCAGCACTCGGCGGCGGTCGCTCACGTCCGCATGTTCTCCTCCAAGAAGGACAAGAAGGGTGTGTTGCTTGCTTTGCTATCATTTTTGTACTGAAGATAGTAGAGCAATGCCTGCCTGCTTCTCGGTACTGTGGTGATCGTTATTGTACTCACCTCTACTGTTGCATTGTGTTTGCTTTGTTGACCTACAGGTGTCGACAAGAAATCTCTGAGCGACAAGTTCGATGAAGAACCGGACATCACGGCGATCCCGGCCGAGGTGCAGTACCTGAGCGAGGAAGAGCTTAAGGCGCTCGATGAAGACGAGAAGGAGTACGACGACGAGGACTTTGTCGTCGAGGAGCTCGTTGTCGAAGACGAGGACGATGAAGATGAGGATGACGACGAGGACGACGAGGTCAGCGCCGCGGAGTGGGCCGAGAACTTTGAGCGCGAGGTCGCCGAGTGGGACCATGAGGATGGCGAAGGCGGCGCCGCTGAGGTGGGCGACCTCGAAGACGACAGACTCTACATCGTACGTGCTGGTACTTATTGCCTGATTGAAATGAACTCTTCATTTCAATGACATTTAACCATTGTGTTATGCTTGTGTTGCTGATAGGAAATGCCTGGCTATGACGCCTCGCTTAGCCTCGCGGAGGGCGACGGCATTGAGAACGGCGACAACGCCGGCCCAGACCCGTTCTCGGACTGGGACCAGGGCAACGCGTGAGTATTACTAAAGACGCAAGCCTGCTGAGCCTATGCATGGTGATCTGACTGTTGTCTGTATATCTGTGCTTCAGTGTCACGCCTGAGATGCTTAACTGGATGCTCCCAGCGGAGAAGCGACGACCGTTCTCGAAGGGCAAGGACAAGCCGTGGAAGTACTTTGTGAACGCCAACCACCCGGACGTCGTTGAATTGGCTCTGGTAAGCACCTTGACGTCTCTCTCACTATGAGCTTCAATGATGACGAGCTTGCCTAACTCACGATGGCTTGCCTTGTTTTGCTATCACAACAGGACGTTGACCTCCTGCGCCTGTTCATCTCGCCGACGGGCCGCATCCGCCCTCGCCGCTTTACCGGTCTGACCGCCAAACAGCAGCGGAAACTGGCGCAGGCCGTCAAGATCTCGCGCCAGCTAGCGCTACTGCCGTACCTCTCGCGATACCCGGAGCCGTCCCCCGAGCAGTGGAAGGCCATGGAGGAAGAGGACATCGCCAAGATGATGGCGGAGATCGCCAACAGCGACGGCAAGGACGAGGAAGTCGACGACGAGGATTTTGATGAAGACATGGAGTATGATTAGAGAGAGGGAACCCACGGTACCACCACCACCACCAAAGCAGCACACAGAGAACGCACTTTGCACACACAGAGTGCTAATAGAAATAGAAAAAGAAGGTCTTCGTTTCTATTGCAGCCCGCATCGTGTCTCTTGCCTTGGAAATTGAGAAAGATGGACAGTCACCTTCTGCGATAATAATCGACAAGTCTCACATGACCTGCTTTGTTTCACTTGGATTTAGTATGGCTGCCAATCTGTGACAGCTTACTTCGTTTAGATACGATGAACGAGTGGAAGCGCTTCACCCGATTCGATAAAGTACGAATTGATCTTCTCATGAAAAGATCATGTGAAAATGAAAATGGACAAGTCATTACAAGGATCTCTTAATGCGCTCTGTTGATTGCCCAATATGCAACACGTACAACACACGTATAATAGACAGAACATGCACACATGAAGGCGGACGATCTCTCACACCGAGCACATGAAGCAAAATAATGTGACGTAATTATATAAGAAGTGACAGAGGAATCGATGATGACCGAGAGGCAATCGCATGAGCGCCGCCCCACGATTTTTCAGAGGCAGCTCGCGGAAGCTTCAACATCTTTCTTCTTCAACGTAGCAGCACCATAGTTTGCTGCCGCTCGCTCTATTCCGAGTCGCTGTCGTCGGCGGATTTCTTCTTCTTCTTCTTCTTGGACTTCTTCTTCTCTGGGGACTCGCCGGCGTCTGCTACTGCGGCCTCATCGGCGTCACGCTTGCTCTTCTTCTTCTCCTTCTTCTCCTTCTTCTCCTTCTTGGCCTTCTTGCGCGCCGACTCGTCGTCCTCATCATCGCTCTTGTTGTCCTTGGACACCTCCTCAATGAGCGGCTTCTTGCTAGCGGCAGCAGGAGCAGCCGCGTCGTTGTTCTTGTACAGCTGCGTCACGTCCGCGGGCGTATTCTCGTTCACCTTGCCGAACTTGCCGATCTTGCCCTCCTTCACGAGGCCCTTGACCTTCTGCGCCATTGGACCCAAGCCCCAACGACGTGGGTACGTGTCACGCTCCATGATGACGCGCTTGATCTTGGCAACGACGCCGTGGTCGCACGTGGCCATGACGGCCGTGGTCATCTGAGCGATACCCACAGCAATGGCCTCGCCCTTGGTGGTCATCAGCACGACCTCCTCACCGATGTCAATGTCGTCGGCGAATCGCAGCAGACCCGGCACCATGAACTTGGCGCCATAGCAGATAGCGTTCACCGAGCTGTCCTTGACAACAATGCGCTTGTAGGTCGTGAGCAGCACTTCAAGCGGGCGCACGATGCGGCGCAGGTACGACTCGTCCTTGTACGTGTCGTACTGATACTGCGCGTCCATAACGTCGTGCATGGTCACGAGCGAGTCGTTCTCGCCGAGCACACCCGAGCGCACACGACGCAGCTCCTGCATGTGGCCACCCACGCCGAGCACGAGTCCCAAGTGCACACAGAGCGTACGGATGTAGGTACCGGCTTCGCAGCTCACCCAGAATACGCCGAGGTTGCGCTCCTGGTCGAACTCCACGAGCTTACTCTGGTAGATGGTACGGATACGCAGCTGACGCTTGACAGCCGAGATAAGAGGCGGGCGTTGGAAGAGCGCGCCGGTGAGGGTCTCGATGGCGCGCGCGAGCTTAGCCTGGCCGTCAATGGCACCGTGGAGGCGCACGACGGCGACATACTCCTTACCAGCGCCCTGCTGGGCCTTGACGAGACGCGTAGCGCGGTCAATGCACACGATCAGACAGCCCGTGACCTTAGGATCCAGAGTGCCAGAGTGTCCGGTCTTCTCGACGCGCAGGATGCGGCGAATCCAAGCCACCACTTCGTGCGAGCTCGGGTTCGCAGGCTTGTCGAGGTTGATCACGCCGTAGCGCACGTAGTCGTTGATGTTGCGCTTGAGCGGCGACGTGCTCGTCGGGATGGGTGTGTAGTGACCCGTACGCACATTGAGCAGGTTGTAGTTCTTGAGCAGCAGTGGCCACTTGGACGTGTCGAGGCGCGCGACGCCGCTCTCGGGCGCGATGAGGTCCTTACCGTCGGTGCTCTGCTTGGCCACCGCGACGACGTCGGCGGACTCATCCACGGACGTCTTTCGCTTCTTCTTCTTGGAGCGCTTCTCGATCTCGGCGGCCACCATGGTTGCTGATGCAGTCAGTCTCTTGGGGAGGATGTCCGGATGCAGAAATGGCTCACGACCGGAGCGCAGCAGCGTGTCCTTTTGTGGTGACCGCTCCTTGCCGCGAGTTTCGTTGGCTCACGGCGGCTGAGCCAAAGAGGCTTTGAAACAATAACGAAAATAGACGCCGGTGTTATGTAGAATAGCAAAAGCTGCACACTCGAGTAGCGGTCCCGGTCCGACACAAGACTAGGACGGTTCAAACCGCATTGCTATTTATAGAATACTGTTTACGTATTTATTCATTTTATCGTTTTTGAAAAATGTTATTTCGTGTTATGCTACATAGTCTAGTCAAGTTTTTTAGTGCAAATTTTACGGTATTTAAAGAATAAATATAACCACGCTAAATACGGCTATCAGTTATCAGCTGTTTTACAGAGATTATATCTTCACTTGCGTTCACTATGCTGGACGCTCTGTCGAGCGGATATCCGTCAGACGGAACATCCCAATGTTGTGCATAGTGAACACAAGGTAAATCATTGATTTGTTTCAAAACCAAAAAGTGCATGTGTCAGAAATGTGAGATACCCTAAGATGGGTAGATATAGAGAACTCGACAGACTATTTTTGCTATGTGCGTCCACAAAGTGTACTAATGCGTGTGAACCACACCAAATAAACGATTGGGTCTGCGCAATTACGGTACGCAACAACCGTCACCAAGTCAAGCCGTGAAAGCTTCACTCGAAGCGATTGCAACGCAGACGAACGAGTCCAAGGTGAGTCCATGGCCATCCCTCCCTGTTCACTGCTGCTTCCGGTCTGTGTGTATAGTGACTGACCTGATACACCTATTGTCTGTCTCCTCCCATTGTACGTACATCTCTAGAGTGAATTAAAATGCGTCAACTGAGGCATCATGAGCAGAAGCTCCTGCGCAAGGTCGACTTGCTCGAATGGCGCAAGGAGAACAACCTGCACGAAATCAAGGTGATCCGGCGCTACCGCATCCCAGACCGCGAGCAGTACCACAAGTACAACCGGCTCGTGGGTCACATCTCGCGCGTTGTAGCACGCCTGAAGAAGCGCCCGGCGAACGACCCGTTCCGCATCAAGACGACTGAGGCGCTGCTCGAGAAATTATATAACATGGGGCTTATCCAGACCAAGAAGTCGCTGCTCAAGGCCGAGGAGGTGAACGTGTCGTCCTTCTGCCGCCGCCGCCTGCCGGTCGTCATGGTGCGCGTCAAGATGGCCGAGACCATCAAGGAGGCCGTGACCTTCGTCGAGCAAGGCCACGTGCGCGTGGGGCCGAGCGTCGTGACCGACCCGGCGTACCTCGTCACGCGCTCCATGGAGGACTTCGTCACGTGGGTCGATAGCTCCAAGATCAAGCGAACGATCATGAAGTATAACGACAAGCTCGACGACTACGACCTGCTTGGCAACTAGAGAGTTGACTGCCTCGTCGTAGGCAGCTTCAGGCGCGCGTTGCCAGCGCTGAGTCAGGTTCTCCTCTCGAGCGCAAGGCGTTCAGACTCAACACAACACAACACAATAGCAAGCCAGCTTGGAGTCCAAGACAAGCAGCCAGTTTCGATCCGTACGTACAAGTCTAGGCTCGCTCGGAAGCCGCACGAATGGTCCATGCTTGTGTTGCGCAAGTTGTGTGTGGGACTCCAGTGCGCAGGTACTGACTGTGGTGTTGTTTTCCTTTATCTTTTCCTTATATTAACGAAGCTACCGAATCGATTTGATTACACGTGCTGCTGCTGTCTGTCCTTCTTACTGCTCTTGCTCACTGAGCTTGCACTAAGCTCACTCATCCTCACACGGTCTTGTCGTAGCTGCAGATGTTGAGGATCGCCTGGCGGTAGTCGCCCGGTAGCCGGTAGACGCACTCGCGCGTGACAGACGGAGAGACGGTGCAGCTGTTGCCAACGTAAGACTTCGGGGACGTCTTGATGATCCCCACGGTGGCCGTGCTCTTGGTGCGCACCGTGAGCTGGTAGTTCCCATAGCTCGCCTTGCGCGCGCGACACGCGTAGGGCGAATACTGGTCTACACTCTCGGTTGAGCGGCCGTTGGCTGCGGCCTGGGCTGTGAGCGGGTAGCGGCCCACGGCCAGCAAGTAGTTACCCGCGGTCAGGCGCTTGAGCAGGTACGAGTCCTGCGTGGAGAGCGAGCCGTCGCGGCGGCCGTAGCCGTAGTAGGCCGAGTAGTCGTCGGCCTCGTCGTCGTTCGAGCCCACGACCTGGAGTCGACCATCCGGGAGCTTAAGGAAGAGGTGGATATGCGAGTCAATGTACGCTGAGTCGCAGTCCCGATTCACGTCCGAGAACGTCACGTTGTCCTTGGTCTCGACCGAGAGGATGTCGAACTCGACGACAGCGCTAGCCGCCGTGACCGTGAGGGCGTACTGGTCTACGGACACGTACGCCGGGTACCGGAAGATCGTACCGCTCACGACCTCCGACACCACCGACACGGGCTGCGCAGTGACCGAGTTGCTACTGGAGGCGGCAAGGAGCGATGCGGCGAACAGGAGCAGAAAGTAGTTGCGCAGCATGGGCCCTGCCATCATTGAGACTTCTGACGATGTCGCGCGCGCTCTGTGAGGCGGCGCCGTCGCTCGCAACTTCTTCATCATCATCGTCGTCCCTTGAGTGGTGGTTTTGTTCTTGTTTCGGGGACCAATCACTGCACGCCGCACGTTCCGCGAATGGTATGTTGGTTTCTGCACATCTGACAAGAAAGAAGAAGTGTCGGTCTGGAGGAGGCGGGGAGCCTTCCTTCCTTCCTTCGCAGAACGAGCCTTTGGCTCGCTCGCCAGAGGTGCTTAGCATCCATGGACGGGCGCGCGACTTCGACTACCTCATGAGACCTCCAGCACAGCACACGCCTTCCCGATTGCTATCTCTCAAGACTTCCATGCTCAGCCAGGCACTCGCGATCACAAGCACGACAGTACCCACACACGCAGCCAGTCAGTCGCACTGGAGACACGGGGAGACGCACTCGCCTGGGCTTTGCTGCCACCCCCAGCAACATTTGACCCCGAGACACGGCCAGCTTTATCAACGGAGCCTAAGGTTGACGGCGCTGTCTTAACATACTCGACAGCATCGCGAGAACCCGTGCTGGTGGCGGAAGTGACCACGTCCGACGCGGCCGCGACGCTCGCAGTGAGTGCGCTGACAGGCTCAACCGCCAGCGCCGTATTCGTATCCACGCTGATCGAGAGCCACGTGAAGACCCATCTTCCACGGAGTCGCTCATCAGTGTGTACTTCATGACGGGGTCGACGGCCGTCTCAGCCGACTTGATGAAGATGTCGTCGTCCTTGTTGACCGCGAGCAGCTGCTTGCTCGCCGGGTACACTGGTGTCTTGGCGATTTCGTTCACCAGGCTCTAGTCGAAGAAAAATTGACCCACAAGCACCACCGCACCACTGGAGTACGTCTTGTTGGAAAGCAGCTCACCGTCGCACGTGCCCAGGATGTGGATGTGCACGGCACGACCAGTGTAGTGACCTGGAAAGGTTGTGGTGAAGTTCACAAGGCCATTGGCGTCGGTCGGAGCGAGGCCGCGGTTGAACGTCGCCTGTGCATTCGAGGCGTCCGCGCGATT
>JAADWP010000109.1:0-45037 GCA_023336215.1 Globisporangium iwayamae | reverse complement strand
GAGCTGCGATTTCACCACGAGAGTGTTCCAGTGATGTTCTATAACATACTAGAAAAAGCTCGTCCGCAAACACAAAACTCGAAAAAATCCACATAATTCAACTTTTTTTTGCTGTCCCTAACTTTTTGACGCGCACTGTACATTTTTTGTTATGTTGCTACTTCTGGCTAACTAACTGCGATTTCACGATCTTTATTAACAAATTACGTCGACTTTATGTGAATTACGTCAAAACGTGACATTTTATGTCAAAATTGCATTGTAGACATTTTCTACGATAGGAAATCTCAAGACATGGACGGCGGACACTCATGTCCACTGAGCACGAAGTGCAAGACAACGCTACCGCACCAAGCTCAGCTCGCTTTAATTCCTTAATATCGTCGCCTTCTTCGCGCTGAAGCGTGCCTACAGAGGCACCGGTCGTTGAGGTGACGTTTTGGTGTACGAGGATGGGACGAACATCAGCCGAATTCTGGAAACACGCTCCGCTTTGATAGTGAGCTGTCGCACTCATGTCCTCAACCTGAGTGAAAGAGAGCAAATGCTGCAAGTGTCCAAGTATTCAAAACATTGGCTCAGGCCATGAGCAACATGATGAAAAAGCGGATCCTTTCTCGTTTCAAAAGAGTTGATTTTTCATTCTAAATAACTCAGGTAATGGATCCGTCCACTATCTGGAGAAAGCACACAAACCTACCTCCTGAACGAGAGAACGGAGCTCTGGGCGCTTTCATCGTTTGTGCAGGCGACTGAACTGCGGCATGCTCGAGTTCTTAAGTGCGAGCGGCGGGGACGACGGGGCTGGAGGTACTCGATTGGAATGACCCACCAATCTGGGCAAGGCGACTCCAAGCGCGCCTCCTGTCCGCAGGCTTGCGTGGGGTCCTGGGTTCGCCATGCTGTTGTTCGCATACACTGTCGGGTTTCTATTCGTGATCCCGAACTGGAGACTGCCACTCGAGGCTCCGCTCGCTCGTGCGATCGCTGGAAGCTTTTGGGTCTGCGTTGTGCTCTGGCTCGAAGTCTTTCGCGTCGGAGCTGTCGGTGTGAGACCTTTCCCCATTGAGGCGTTCGAACGATTCGCATTCGTGGCATTTGAGAGCGCGCTCGCTTTTGAGATCCCAGTCCCGCGTTGCGTGGAGGTCATCGCAGCAGCAGCTGATCTGTCTGTTGTGCTCCCCCACTTGCCGCTGTTTGGCTTCTGAGTGGTGCCAGAATGGAGAGAGGAGCCACCGGAGCTGGACCGCGCGTCCAGTAGCGAGCTCCCCATCTTCATGTTGGTCGGCGCGCGCTTGAGTGCTTCGTTGCGCTTCTCAAAGCCCTTCTTGATGTCGTTGAATTTCTGCGAGTGCGGATTCGAGATGCGCTTGCCCGACGCAGCGCCAACAGCTGGTGCTCGAATCTTTGGTGGTGGTGGTGGCAGGGTCTTTTTTCCGAGTTGACGTCCTGTTGTGGTGGTACCTACATCGCATCCAGTGGCCGTCGAGCTTCCGCTCCTGGTCCCTACTCCTGCTGCTAGTGCAGCTCGCACGTTTGTGACTTTTCGGTTGCTTGCCGCCTGGCGCTTCTTGTCCAGCCAGCCGTCGATCACGACGTCCTGCTTGAAATTCTTTTCGCGCTCTTCGCTCGCCTTCTCGTTCTTAAGGAACTGCCGGCGTTCTCGCTCACCCATGCGACGCAGTTGTCGCTGTTTGCTCTCCGGCAGACTTGTAAGAAACGTGCCTTGCGAATGCTGCGGCTGCTTGCTCTGTCGCATTGACGGTGTCGCCTTCTCCTTCTCCTTCGCCCGCATCTTGTTGACTTTGGACGCGCTGCTGTTCGTCTTCACGGCGTAGACGGTCTTTGAGGGCTCGTGCGGCCCGCCGTTGCTTCTCCGCTTGGAAAAGTGAAGCCCCCCTTTCGTCTTCAGGAGGTTGTTCTCCTCCAACTCATCACCGCCGCGGCTGCCATGTTCGATCCGAGGGTCATCTTCGAGCCCGTCTGCGCCAAGCCCTGCGTCTTCCAAGTGTCGAATGCGCTTCTCGAGCTCCATGAGCTTGTCGAGGCTGCAAATCACCTGCGCGTTGCTCGTGCCTCCGTTTGCAGCCCGGTTGTTGTACATGCTATTGCTGCGCTGGTGTCGCTTGCTCTGCTGCTCGTGGCGCTCGTCGTCCTGATTGCTCTTGTGGTTCTTGGGAACCGAGTTGGAGCGCGAATTACTCCCTGTGAGCTCCAGCATCCCCTCTCGGTACTTCTGCCGACGCCGCTGAAGGTCTTCTCGCTGCGCCATCGCCTCCTTGAGCTTCTTGAGGTGCTGCACGTGGCGCTGCACGTCGTTGTCGAGCTTCGCTTCGTCCTGCAGCTCCTTCGTCTCAAAGTCGCGGAAGAACTCGGAGTTGACCTCAAGTGGTCGCAGCTGCTCCTCCTCGATGATCTGCTGGATGCGGAGCTGCTTGTCCTCCATGTCTTCGTGATTCATGGACCGCGAGAACTGCGAGTCTTCACGCTTGATCTTGTTCGTCTTAATGATCGCCGCCTTGAGCGCAGCCTCGTTCGCGAGCTTGTGCCAGTTGAGGAGCTTCATCTCCTGCTGGAGCTCGTCGGTCTGTGAGACAGCGCGCTCTTTACCTTTCCGGCTGGTGCTAATGGTTACAGCAGTGCGAGACGTCTGACGGCTGCTTGATAGACCTCTGTCATCGCTCGACTCGTGGCGTGGGTCGTAGTCGTCGTCCAGCCCGTCGCCGCTCGCAGCTGCCTGGAACTTGTCCAGTTCGCGCACCCAGCCAGAGTAATCGCTCGCGACTGCCATTGCGAGGTCTGTCCTGTACCTTTGGTCGGTGAAGTGTGCTCACGAGTCGACGACGCCACCACCTTTCAATCGCATGAAGCAGGTCGATCGATCGCTCTCTCTCTCGTCAGGTCAGGTCAGGACACCTATCTGCCTGCGTGACTGCGCTCTTGTTGTGCTGAGAACGCACCTAATTCTAGACAGCGCTGCCTATTGCCTTGAGGAAAGAGAGCAACCCATTTATAGATCGCACACAAAGCAACCTGATCTCTAATTAATAGCCCCGCAGGTCAATGCTGAACACAATTACCTGAAAGTACAGGCGCACGCGCAGAATGACCGTCTTGCTCCAGCACATGGTGAGATCTCACACTTTCTCGCACCCTGCTTTGTAGAACTAAGAAGCCTAAGCCGAAAGGTGTAGCGTCGATGTGAACTTGAAAATGCTCCTCGCTGAAAGATTCAGATCCAAATATAGAGCCATCTTGCAGCCTGTCAACCTTGACAGCTAGCTGATCGGCCTTCCGTCTTGTGACGAGGAAGCGCTGGAAGAAACTCGCCATTCAGACGAGCATGCGCTCTTCTACTGCTCTTAACCATGGGAAGCGATGCGTCGAAGGTTGGTTGCTTAGGACGTGGCCGTATAGTAGTTATCATCTCTTTCTCATGCTGTCGGTGATTTGTGTGTTCTGTCGTGCAGAGCTGGACAAGTTCGATCAACTGATGGGCTGGACGTTCCGCCAGCTGAAAGGCGACACCGACGAGCAAGGTAAAGCGCACTTGTGCTGGTCTTCCTCATGCCCTGATCGACACGTGCTGGACTAACCGGATTCCGTACTCCATGTAGAAGACGATCTTGACCGTGAAATTCGCAGCGCAAAGCAAAATGAGCTCTCTCGCACGGCTTTCGGGGTCGTAGTGGACGTTCCGTGCGAATTCGTCGCGCCTGTGTCCTCCAAAACGCATACTGCGCACACGAAGAGCGACCCAAAAGCCAAACAGAAGCCGAAGAGCAAGATGACGACCGGCGTGCAGAGCAGCGTCTACTGCAAACGGGCGACAGGGGCGACAGCGTTTTCAACTGCCAAGTCATCATCAGCAACAGCAGATTTTTCTGGTAGCGCTTCACACAAGAAACGATCTGGCGCTGGGGGATCAGCTCCGTCATCAACAAAGAAGAAGAGCACTCCACATGACGCAAGTCTCCCTCGGAAAGACTCGAAGCCAGTGGACTTCATCTACGACATCAACGTACGTCGCAAGCTGCGCGAAGAGATCGACTCAGAGCGCGCCAAGGTTCTTCACGACGCCACTGTCAAAGAGGCCGAGCTGCGCGCAGCGAACAAGTGGGTCTACGATAAGACAGACCGACCGGAACGGAAGCAGGCTTGGCACTGCAGCGATCGGCAGCATGGGCCGCGAGAAGAGAAAGGTGCAGAATCTACCTCAAGTTCTAGAACTGAGGCGAAATTCACAACGAGAGTGTCCTCCGCCACCAGCAGCCGTACCAGCAGCTTGTCCACCTCTTCGTCCAAGCCAATGAAATCCTCGATCGCGCCCAATGTTTTGGAGTGGCGCACACAGGCGTTCCCAGTGTACCCATCGCCTGAGACAGCGATGGCCGAGTGGAAGCGCGCGGAAGAGCAGCGGCGGCAGCAGCAGTGGCGAGAGGCGAAGGACGTGCACGACACGATCGATGACTTTGAGGCGCGGATGCAACAGCTAGCGATCTAATACAGCAAATACACATACAACTCAAGTCGTCCAGTATACCCACAGCTTCCAAAGAGAGAGAATGGTGAGGAGATATTACTGATTAACTAGCCGAAAGGGGAGAACGATCCAACAACGCATGCACGCTACATGCCGCGCTCGCTATCTCCTGTCACTATCACGGTTGATGGCTGGGGTCCTATCGTTTATACACCACACACGTGCATTGCAGATAAGGGAGTTTCTTGTCTACGCCGTTCGCAGTGGCGGTGCGACGAGGATAACGACGTCACCTCTCAGGAAGAGCATCTCGATGGCGCGCTTGGACTGCTTGATGATCTCCTCGTAGGTCTCCTGGTCCAGCTCCTGCACGGTAATGGTCTCCTCCACGTCGCTGAGCACCATATTGAGATGCTGGTCGTACGCCTGCAACACGCCGCGCAGCTCGCGGTCGCCACGGCACTTGACGTAGATCTTCTCGCCTACGCTCAGCTTGATCAGGTCCAGCGGCTCATCGATCGACGCCATGGCTGTGTGAGAATGAAGTCTGTAAAAATGAATGTTGCCTCCCTCACGCTGGAAAACGTGGGCACTCCGCTAAAGTGCGACGTAATTGTCCGAATAAACCTCATAGAACCTTACTGCTCTTGTAAAGAAGCCGTCACAACTCTATACAAGAACAGATGAATTGCCCCGAATAGGCACTGCCCTGAGAGCATTGGTTCCCACGAGCGCAAAGGCGAGCCGAACACGAGCAAGAGAGAGAGAAAGATGCTCGGGTACGCGGGCGAGAACGAACGTGTACTGCCGGACACACCGCCCTCCTCGGACAGTGACAGTGATGCCGAGACGCGCTTCGTGATGGACCCGTCGGATCCGCGCGCGCACGACAAGAGCCAGAAGCTCAAGGTGCACCCAACGCGCGAGCCTGCGCGCAAGCGCAAGAAGACCAACAAGCCTGTCGGTGCCGGCGGCAGCGTCTCCCGCTGGGACTCGGACTCGCACTCGAGTGAACAAAGCACTGGTGACGACGACGACGAAGAGGAGGATGTTGGCGAGCGCGTACCGATCGAAGTGGTTTTCAACGATGAGAACGACAAAAATGATAGCGATGACGACGAAGTGGATGAGAAGCTCGGTGGCGTTGCGGACCTGACAGAAGATGGCAACGCACAGGAGGGCAAGAAAAAGACCGCGAATACTGCTGCCGATGACGTTGCTCAACTGCCAACGGGCAGTAAGTTGAAGCTGTCGAAGTGGGCGCTGTCGCGGTTCCTGGTGCCGCGCGAAGAGCGCAACATCCCCGTGTTTGAGGAGCTGCCCATCGAACCGTTGAACGACCACATCTTAAGCGACTTTGGCACTCGATTCCGCGGCAACAATGGCGAGATGACAGTCGAGAAAGACGTGGATGACGTGGAGAGCGAAGAGGAAGAGCAGGACAAGTTCACGGTCGGCGTGCCGCTCTTCTCGTCCACGGACAAGGCGAGCAACAAAGCCCCAGAGAGTGGCACTGGCAAGAAAACTGGCGCTGACACGAATGCCGACAAGGGTCCGACCCGCAAGCGCCGCGAGAACCGCTACTTCATCACCGACCTCGCCACCAAGTGCTTCAACTGCGGTCAGATCGGCCACATGTCAAGCCTGTGTATGAACGACCGCGTGCTGAAGCCGTGCTACTACTGCGGTCTGCGTGGGCACATGGCCGTGAGCTGCCCTCACCTGCCATGCCCGACGTGTCTTCAGCTCGGACACACCGCCAGGGTACGTTGTTACCTCTCATTTCGATCACATTCTCTATTGGTTCATGGCTCTAAACCTTGCTTTATTTGCTATCTCCAGGGCTGCTCGAACCGCCCGCTGGAGCACGACAACTGCGGCATCTGTGGACGCATGGGCCACGAGGACGAGAACTGCGAAGACGCGGACAGCGGGTTTCAGGACATCAGCTGCATGGTGTGCGTTAAGCCTGGTCACTTGCACTGCGTGCCCATGCCACCGCCTGCGGATCGCAAGCTCTACTGTCCCAACTGCGCCGACAGGCACTTGCTCAGCGTGCGTGTTCTTCTTCTCCCTTGCTTGCTGTGAGCCATACTTTTATTGATCCTGCCCACATATCGTTATTGTTGCCAACCACAGGACTGCAAGAGCTACGTGGAGCCGTCGCAGCCCAACTACGCGACGAACAATTACCGCATGGCAATGAAGTGCTTCGTGTGCCAGACTGCGGGCCACATGGCTGCCGAGTGTCCGCAGCGCAACGGGCAGCTAAACCACGTCAACTGCTTCAAGTGCGGCCAGCGGGGTCACTACGCGAGCGACTGTCCTGGGCACAGCAGCAGTAGCCGCCCTAACTTCAGCGCGTTCAACGACAGCCGCCAGAGCGGTCGCAAGCGAGGCCGTGACCAGAGCGACGACGGCGCCCACTATCGCGACGAAGATGAGGACGACGACTACTACTACATGGTTCCAGGCGGTGGCAACTCGCGCTCATTTTCTAATAAGAGCAGCAACAAGAGCTCGTACGCGAACGTGCGTCTGGATGCGGCTTTGCCCAGCTACCGAGGCAACAACAACAGCAGCAACCGAGGTAACAACAGCTACAACAACAACAACAACCGCAGCTACAGCAGCAACAACAACAGCTACAGGAACAACAACAACTACACCAACGACAGGAGAAGAGGTGGCAGTGGCCGGAGATAGGCAGCTAGTTGCCTAGATCAACTCGCTTTGGTTCCCTTCATCCTCTCTTTTTTTGCTCCGTCCGCCTGGTTGTGGAATGTAACAAATGGTTTGCATTTGCGATAGAAACATCTCTTTTAAAAACTGCATTGATTGGGCTGTTTCTCGTTCGTAAGGACACTACGCACAGGGAAGAAAACTCGCGGTCTATCAGATCAAAGAAGCTCTCTATTGGGACTCACGTGCCTTGCCTCATGCGATCCGTGGCTCTCTGGCGGTTGCCGTGTACAGCCGCGAATACGGAGACTGCGGCAGCCGCGTGGGTGTCGTCAGCAGCGCCGTCTTGGATGCGTCGTCGGCGCACAGTAGCGACACCACGCGCTTCCACTCGTCGAACTTGACGTCGCTCGAGTGCTCCAGGCCGAGACGGTCGCGGCCGCGCGGCGTATAATACTGGATCCAGAACCAGAGCAGACCGCGGAAGTTTCTGCAGATGTAGCCCTCTTTCCCTGACAACTCCTCGTGGCTGCGCAGCGCCTCGAGGATCGCCGGCAGTCGCTGCCGCCGGTGCTGGAAGATCAGGATCACGATCGCAGTGTTCAGGCAGCAAATGTTCTCGTGGTTCACATCCTCCATTGTGACGATTGTCATCAAGTCACGCAGCAGCCGCACAATGTTGACTGCGAGGAACTCGCTCATGCGGTCCATCTCGTAATCGTCCGCAAGTCCAAAGGTCCCGGACCTGGGCGACTTGGCAAACTTCTCGGACGACAGCAGCATCGATCGAATAAATACGTTCGAGTCGACCAGATTCATAATCACTACCTCTGCACCAACGTCACACAAATAAACACAACAACGTCAGACCACTTTCAATGTCAGTCACAATCTCACAAGTTCACGTACCCATGAAGCTCCCAAACTGGTCGTTGTCCAACATGTGGTGGAAAAGCTGCAGCGTCTGCCAGTTGCCCTTCGTCATCTCGCCCAGCAGATCGAACGCCGACTGGAAGGTGCCTGGCGACCGGTACCCTCCGCCACTCAAGATTTCGTTCACGAGCGACCGCAAAAGCGGTGTTCGCGCAACAAAGAGTTGCTCGTTCGGCGCTGCACGTCGAAGGAACGCTTCGACACAGGACGCCAGCCAGAAGCGATAGATCGAGTCGGCTGGTTGGTGGATCAGCGTATGGATAATTTTGCAAAGTAGGCCCTTGTCTGGATGGCTCAGATCAATCGGACTCAGGTTGGATTCCTGCAGCAGACGCAGTTCGTGCTCACTGAGTAGCAACAACTTGCTCGTATTGTCGCTGTAGTCACGGTCGCAAAAGTTGTGGATCAGACGCAGGAACTGGATCTTCAGCGACGCATCCAAGCTGCAGTCGCATCCAGGACCGTGGAGAGGAGCGTGCGCTGGAGCCGGAGTCGTCGTCGTCCACTCAAACTTGTCAAACATAACGTCCTACACAGAAAAACAAAGGTTGGCGTCTCGATCAGTGGTTTGTACGAGTGAGTACTATCTTTGGCGAATTGAATGGGCGATATGGGCGTCGGCGTTTACCAGAGTCTTCACGAGTCCCATCTCGGCGAGGCGGTCCTGATAATCGATCTTGCGCTTGCCGTTGAGCAGTGTGCACAGCACAAAGAGCACCTCGACACGATGCGGGGCCAAAACCAATGACTTCATGATCGCTTGCGCTTCCACGTCTTCAATGGCGTGCTGACCTGGCGCGCGGTTGCGGAAGATCAGGTCTCGCAGGATCGCAGTCTCGATCGAGAACGGGTGGTGATGCGGACGGGCGTCATGAGCAGTCATCGTTTCCTGCGCCTCAGCTCGTCGCTCGCTGTTTCTGTGTAGAATCGTCAGGTCCCCAGTGGACCCGAGTGACGGGTGGTTCACGAGCTGGTCGATCGTCTCCCAGTCGCTGCGATCCGAAGTCTGGCTCAGCAGCATCGCGAACTCGGCCGACGTCGCCAGCTCGGACGAGAATGGCTCGTAGACCGGGTTCAGCGCAAAATAGAAGTTCTGCACCTGCAGGATGATCAACAACCGCTGCAGCACGAGCGGTGAGTTGAAAATTACCGCGTGGTTGCGATCCACGATGTTGTCTGCGCGCATCATGCGGTTGCGGCGCAGCTTCAGCAGTTCCAGGGACTTGATGATCTCTGCGAAAAGTCCACAGTATCGATTGTGATGAATTTAGATAGTTCAGCTTAGAGAATATGCAATGAAACACTTACTTGAGTTCTCCAGGAGCCGACGGTCTTCGGGCTCAAACACGACCAGTGCAAGCACGCGGCAGAAAAACGCCAGCTGACGCGACGAGAACGACTGCATGATCGCGTGAAAGTTCGCTGCAGCATTCACGTAATAGTAAATCCAATAGATGGGTTAGCAGCTAGCCATCACATGCACAACAGAGACAATAGGGTAAGCTCACGGATGCGGCTGAGGTCGAACGACTCCTCTCGCACCGCCAGAATCTCCTCCACGAGTCCCGCGGCGCCGTCAAAGTACTTTGTTTCGCCCATGAGCTGGAAGAGGTAGACGATCAGTCCGTCCTTGTCGCAGAGCTGGTACGCGAGGTTCGCGGAGAAGTAGCAGAGCTCGCGAAGGATGCCCATGGCGTCGTTCAGGATGGCCTTTCGCGCAGCGCCATCAGGTCGGTTCTTCACGCGCTCGCCCACAAGAGGCACGGGCTGTTCCCACAGGACACGCACATCGTTGCGAGAGCTCTGGTGGTGACGCGCTTGCTTGCTTCGACGAAGTTTGTCGGAAAAGACGCTCGACGAGCTCTGTGCAGTGGCAGCAGCGGCAGTAGTGAGTGCCTGGTCCTCTTGACGCAGCGAGTGGATGACGCGCAGCAAACACTCGGCACCACCAACGCGCAGAAACCGTTCTCGTTCTTTCGTGACGACGTCCAGCATGGCATCAGGGGCCGCGGCGCCCATCATGGACGGGTGCATGCCGCTCGTGTCCAGTACCCGCTGCACGATCTCGTGCATGATGCGGCGCAGCTGCTTCTTGTCCTGCCCCACTCCGTCGAGGATGTCGTAGACCTCCTTGATCATGTGCGTGAATGCCCTGCGGTGGCCATTGAACGTCATCTGGCGCTCGTACTCGCGCGCCTCCTCTCGGTTCAGTGCCTCCACGAAGTCCGCCGGGAGATCGGCGGCGCTCTGCAGCTTGGCGCGCGTGCCGCTTCGCTTCCACTGCGGGTCCTGGGCTGCGAGCGCCGCCGTGGAGCCCGTGATCTGCATGCGCGCCACGCGATCGAACACCCGCCGTGGGAAGGCGCGTCTCGAGGCCGCACTGGCCGCCGGTCGTCCCCACTCGATCGTCATCTTCTCTGTGATTCTCCGCGCGTGTGGGTTCGCAGGGTGGGCGTTTTGTCTGGGGGAGTCATTCTTGCAGCGTTATCGCACTTAGTAGAGCTCAATATCGCACTTTATCACATATAAGCGCACTTTAACGGAGAGCAAGCCATGCACTCAAAAGGCAAGGTGACGCCAATCCATTCCGCACATACCAGTACGAACAATGACAGGCGAGATGGAGATCCTGGCACCGCCGAGTGACGGCGTGTCCTGCATGCGCTTCAGCCCCTACGGCACCAAGAGCAACCTGCTCGTGTCCTCCTGGGACGCCGGTCTGCGCGTCTACGACGGTGTGCGGCTGCGCGTCAAGGTGGAGATGGAGCAGCCCGTGCTCTCATGCTGCTACGGCGCGAGCGATGCCGAGGCGTTCGCCGGCGGACTCGACTGCACGATCAAGCAGGTGGACCTGAGCACCAAGCAGACCACGACAGTGGGCCAACATGACGCAGCAGTGCGTAGCGTCCAGTACTCCAAAGAATACGGTGCGTGTCTGAATTGAATGCTCACGTCAGTGTACACAATAGTACACAATTGCTTCTTACTCCCTCGCTTTCTTCTTGTGACTTGTAGGTCTGGCGGTCAGTGGCGGTTGGGACGGCGCTGTGAAAGTGTGGGATATCCGCAACGGCAACAACGCCAAGATCAACGAAACGAAGCTCGAGGGCAAGGTCTTCGGCATGGACCTGCGCAGCCACTTGCTGGTCGTGGGCACATCGACCCGTGAAGTGGGCGTCTACGACCTGCGGAACTTCAACCATCCGCTGGAGAAGCGCGAGTCGCCACTCAAGTACCAAACGCGCTGTGTGCGCGTGTTCCCAAACCTCGAAGGCTATGCAATGGGTTCGATCGAAGGCCGCGTGGCGCTCGAGTACTTTGGGGACGTGACGGCCGAGAAGAAGCGCAGCTACGCGTTCAAGTGTCATCGCGGCAAGGTGGACGACCAAGTTGTTATTTATCCCGTCAATGCGATTGCGTTCCACCCGAGCCTGGGCACGTTCGCCACGGGTGGCTGCGACGGCGTCGTGAACCTCTGGGACGGTGACAACAAGAAGCGCATCACACAGCTGCGCAAGTTTCCGACGAGCATCTCGGCGCTCGAGTTCAACCACGACGGCTCCGTGCTCGCGATCGCGGCGTCCTACACGTACGAAGAGGGCGAGAAAGAGTACGTGGCCTTATCGAACGAACACACTGGTGATGGTTTGTATTGTGACTGACCGAGTTGTTTGCTTGATTGTTCCAGCCACCCGAACGACGCGATCTTCTTGCATTCAGTCCAGACGTCGGAGGTGCAGCCGAAGAAGAAGGCGTAAACTCTACTACCAGGCATTATAAGACAAACAGCTAGCATGCTCAGCACATAGAGAAGAAGACTTGACAAGACAGATACATTCTCAAAAATACCAAGCACAGCAGCGACATGATGTGAGTGGTGGCGACCGACCATACATTCTCTATACATCTACTTTCCTCTCCCGCCTCGGAGCGAGACACCGTTGTTGCTGTACGCGCCCCAGCCGTTGCCGTTGTTGGTCTTCTGCGAAGAAGTCGTGGAGGTCGAGTATGACGTGCCCGAGGTTCTGCTTGACGACTTAGAAGAGCTCTTCGATGATGGAGGCTTCTTCTGCTTCGAGCTCTTCTCCGATTTCTTGAAGCTACCGCTTTTCGCCACTACGTTCTTCACAGCCGTCTTCACGTTGCTATACTCAGACGCCACGTTCTCGGTCCATTTGGAAATCGTCTTTGACGCGTCAGTGAACCAGCTGGTCGACCACGACCAGCCATTGGATGAGCTCGACGATCCGGAAAAGCTGCTTTCGCCATGAACATCGCCAGGAACGTAGGGCGACACAGTCGTTGACGGAATGGCTGTGGTAACTGGAGCTCGAGTGAACCCTGAGCTTGGTGCTGCTGTAAGTGGCATCGAAGTCTTCTTCGCGGTCGCTCTCGGCGTCGGAGCAGCCGTTGATGGTGCTCGCGAAGTTGGTGTCGAGATCACCGGATAAGCCGGACTCTCAGTTACTGACGGCGCGGTCGTTAGTGGAGCTGTCGACGGTCTTGCTGTAGGTGCAGCGGTCGTTGGCTTTGGCGTTGCTGTTGGAGTAGCAGTCGCCGGCTTTGGTGTTGTCGTTAGCGCCGCTGTGGTTGCTGGTTCTGGAGTCTTCGCTGGAGTTGTCGTCACGGGTGATTCAGAAGTCGCTGGCGCGTCCGTTGAAGACTCGTTCTCAGGCTCGAGCGGCGCGTCAGTTGGAGCTTCCGTTGGCGTGGACATTGGACGCGCCGTCGATAGTGTTGGTGATGGAGAGAGCGATAAGGGAGTATCCGTGGTCGGTACTGGAGAAGGTGAAGGTGCTGTAGTTGTTGGAGCTGGAGCGGGTGATGGTTCTGGACTCGGTGACGGAGAAGGCTGCTCCGTCGTTGGAGGTGGACTCGGACTCGGCTGCACTGTCGTCGGTGTCGGACTTGGAATTGGTTTCGCTGTTGTAGAGGAAGGCGCTGGAGTTGGTGACTTCCCGCTCGCAGATCCGGAGCCCGACTCTCCATCTGAGTCGGAGCCTGCATCTGGAATCGACACCGGCTTTGAGTTATCAACGTTCCCGGTCTTGGAACCGTAGAGCGCCTTAAGCGTGTTCAGATCGCCGGCACTCAGCACCGACCGCTGCCCGATCTCCTTGGATTTGGTCGTGTTGCAGTGCTGCTTCACAGGCATGACGCAGTTGGTCGTGACCTCCACATCGCAGAAGGACTTAAGCGGGTACTGGTCCTTTGGCAGACAGAGCCCGGCGCTGCGGCCGTAGTGCATGATCGAGCCTTTGTCGTACGGTTTCAGCATTCCATCCGTCTCCTTCGCGTAGTTGGACGCCGACACGGGCAGGTCCGAGTCCGTGAGAATGATCACCTCGCGCTCAGGGTGTGTGTGCTCGTGGTACAGTCCGAGTGCGTGGCCGATCTCGTGCACAGCCGTGCCCGAGCCATCGAAGCAGCTGTCACCTAGGTTCACGATCTGCGGCTCGCCGTCGTCCACGTACCCGACGTAGCTATAGCACGCGTCCTCGTTCTGCTCGAAGCTCACGTACTTGTTCTTGCAGAGGGTCACCGGTTCGCACTCCTTGAACGAGATCTTCACGTCCGTGGACTCGTATACCGCGATGGCCTCGCGGATGATCTTCTTCTCTTGGGCCGAGAACGTCGTGTTGAGGCGGTACCAGATGAGTCCGTCGGGCCACTTATCCTCCTGCAACTTCACGGCCACGCCCAGCTTGCGGCGGCGCTGGTTTATCAGCTGCCTGTCGCATGCGACCTCCACGTGCTTGGGCTGCGGCGCGTCGGCGATACCGTTGTCCTCAAAGCAGCTCAGGTGGCCGTCCACGCACGAGCTGTAGATGCTGCCACGCTTGTGCGTACGACCGGCGAGGTACTTGGCACCGCGGTGGCGGATGCGCTGTCCATTGAACTCACACGACTTGGCACTGCCCGAGACATTCGCGAGCGAGAACCCCGGCACAGCAACTTCGACCGTGCTTGAGACACTACTGGTGCTGCCGCTGATACTTCCAGTGGTACTGCTGTCGCCGCTACTGGTAGAAAGAAGCGCAGGATGCAGCGGCGCGAGCACGTCGTCCACAGTTTCCTGCGCAACGGCCGCGGCGTCAAGCGTCGCAACGCAGAGCAGTAGCGCGGCGAACCACCAGACGCGTCGGCTCAAGGCGGACGGGGTCATTCGAGTCTCTGTGTACAGTCGGCGAGGCTGTGAAAGGAAGGAATGCGCCGAGAGCCGATTGTAAACGCCCAAAGGCCGTCAGTCAATAGGCGGCCGATCGGTCGATACACACAGACGCAGCGAGGCATTCTGAGGCTTTTGGGCTCGATGGAGCGTCGCCTTCCGTAGAGACAGTCGCGCCAGCCGCACGGCACGGACTCTTTGTGTGGCTGAAGCTCTTCCCGCAAACCAGCTGTCACACTGGCTGCATCCGTTTGAAAACCTTTGAGACTATATATATTATCAGATTCGGATATAGAAGGTAACTAGATGTGACAGCTCGAGAATCAGACGCATCCGTATTCTCATTTGCGTGCTGGTTGATGGAAGTGATGGAGACGACGCTCGTGCAGCGGTGCGTGCGGCAGGTCGTGAACGCGCTCTTCTGCGCGATCTACAGCAGCAGCAGCAACAATGACACAGTAGCAATAGAGTTAGCCACCACCAGTAGCATCTGCGTAAGTGATAGCAGCAGCGGATCGTCTAGCGATGACGAGACGCTCGCAGCCGTGCGCGGCGTTCTCCACTCCCTCCAGACCATGTAAGTGTCCGTCCACCCATCTATGCTCACTTGCATTGCCACTGCAAGCTGTAGGTATGTGTGTATGTATGTGTCTCTCTCTGAGCTAACACGCATCTGTCTTTATGTTTAGGCCCACTGAGCTGCGCGTGCATCTTTCGCTAGAGCTCCAGCAGCGGTGGAGGAGCCACGTTCAAATGCTCAAAGCCACCAAGAGCCACTGGTGGAGAGTTGTCGCAGAACCAAGCGAAATGGAGGCGCTGCTGTGGGTGGCACTTATGGCTTGGGGTGACGAAGCTCAGGAGCTTCAGGTCATTGCGTTTCCGCCGTGGTTCCTCTCGTCCAGCTATACGCATTATCACACAAACGCCATCGATCTGGCGACACTCAGCTTTAACGGCGTCGATTGGTACGAGGACCCGGAGGAGCTTTCGCATGCGCTTTCCCAGCTAAATTTGACAAACCTGCATACACTAACGCTTTACAACCAAGAGGTTGTCCATGACGAGCACCTCGCGCTCATCGTCTCTCTCGCGCCGCAGATCGAAGTGCTCACCATCTCGTACTGTTCCCAGCTGACCGACGTGGGGGTGCAGCTCGCGTTGCGATCGTACAGCAAGTCTCTGAAGATGTTTTGGTGCAATGGGCTGCGACGGCTGACTCACAACGGTATCCAGGCGTTGGAAGGCTGCGAAAAATTGCGGAAGGTAGAGCTGGAAGGGTGTTTGGGCATCGACCAGCTGCCAGTCCTGGAGATGCATCAATTACTCGCGCACGTCAACCTACAGAGTCTCTGCAACATTAGCGACTACGATCTAAAGGAGTTCTTGGCTCGTATGTTTGTGATTTGTTTGCCCTGTAGCCAACATCCATGTGTGATAAACTCATCGTAATCTGTTCGTGTTTCTTAGCTCACTGGAGTCGGCTCAGGGGCCTCAAGCTGGGTGAAACCGAGATTTCGACAGCTTCACTCTTGGAGCTCACATCGCAGCTGGAGCCACCATACGCTTCGTTGCGTGAACTGGATCTGTCGTGGTGCTCTCACTGTGATGCCCCAGGCTTGGGCGCTATCTTCGAGAAGACGCCACAGCTGACGACATTGAAGCTGCGCTCCTTGAAGATCCAGGACGGTGTGCTGCGTGGACTTAGCACCGCGTTTTGCTTCGCTAAGCTCCAGCTTCTAGATCTCGAGCGATGCAGTAGGCTCACTGACGAGGGCTTTGCGGCGCTCGTGGCGGGTGATACTGCTGTTGGAAGCCTGAGAAGGATTAACGTGTCCTGGACATCCATTTCGTCGGCTCGTCTTGGGAAACTGCTGGTGAATAATGCGAAAACAATGCGAAATATTCGACTCCAGGGCTGCCAGTACGTCGACCACACGATCCTTCGCATCTTTGATGAGAACTGCGAAGAGGACCAACCGCCAGAGCCCAGTCCCGAGACCAAAGCTCTCAATCGGAATAGCCAGTGGGCGCATCTCGAATGCTTTGACAGCAAATGGGTGGACGCGATCCGTGATCACCACATCTTTAAGGCAGCTAAGTGCATCCCCGGGGTGAAGTTCATCGGGTACTACGGCGAGAAAACCACCTTTCGGTATAGCAGGTATCACATTGAGGAATAAATGGTGAGTGACCACTTGGAGGTCGCAGTACAACAAATAGAGGCGTTTCACTATTCTGCCACGCGTGACGAGCGGCAGCATTCAGGAAATTCAGACACCGACGAGGCTGACAAGCCATGGCTATTACCCCATTAGCTGCTGGATCTTGCACTGCTGGCCTCGAAGGCTCGCACGGGATTCTCTACGTATGCGGCGAGAAGACGTCTGGGAAGCTCACTGTCAACGAGGCTCTGCTCGGGCGGAAAGTGCGCGGTATCCATGGCGGCTACGACCAGTTCGTCGCCGTGGTCGACGCGTGGGAGCTTGAGTGGGAACAACACTGCGGCAGCAACGTTGCACTGGAGCACGAAGTCGTGAGCGAGGGTCTGCAGCAGGTCAAGATCCATCAGGTGGCAGCTGGCAAGCAGCACCGACTTGCGCTGTCGCTGGACGGAGAGATCTTCTCGTGGGGCGCTCGTGACTCTGTGCTGCAGAGTGGAGAACTTGGTCAGGTGAATAATGCTCCTCGGTTGTGGAAGAACAGCAGCAATTCACAGCGACTGTGTATCTCGTCCAGACCTGAGGATGAAACCAACGCCGAGGTCAACAACAACAGTCGCGACACGGAGGTGTTGCTGCAGAGCAGCACGATCTGTAAGCCGCGGCGCGTGCACAGCTCAAAAGAGCTCTTCTTCCGCAAGATTGCGTGCGGACGGAGCCACGGAGCTGCGATCACGGACAAGGGGGACTTGTACACCTGGGGGCGCAACTTTGAAGGTCAGTTAGGGCATTTCTCGAGCACGTTGTCCAAAGAGAAGAACGCGCTGCTCAATGGCATCTGCGCGTGGCCAAAGTTCGTGAGCGTCTTCCTCTCAAAGCCCCGCGTGGTGGACGTGAGTTGTGGGGAAATGTTCACGGTCGCGCTGCTGGAGAACGGAGCCATCTACAGGTTTGGCGAGCGATTCATTGGGGTCACAAAGCACCCCGGAACGAAGAGCGACGCATATCCACACTTACTGATCCAGTGCGGCTTTGATGGCGCGGGCTTTGTGGGGATCACCTGTGGCTTTGCACATGCTCTCGCTGTCACGAGCTCCGGTCAGATGTACTCTTGGGGTTGGAACAACTATGGACAGCTTGGCCTCGGTACTACAAGCTCCATTAGCAGTACCGCTGTGCCCCTGCGAGTTGAACTGCCAACAATGGAGTGGTCGAAAGTGTTCGCGGGCGGGAACTACTCGGCTGGCATCACCACCAATGGAGAGTTACACACGTGGGGAGTCGGAAAGCACGGACAGCTCGCCCACGGATCCAACGAACGTAAGTGCGAGTTCGCTCCAAAACCTGTGGGCGAGCTTCAGCGCACAGTCGTATCGACTGTCGTGTGCGGTGAGCGCAACTTGTACGCCTTCGCGCCCACCCACATCGCTGGTATTTCCCCACGATGCGGTGAGATCACTGGCGGCTACGAGCTGCGGATCAAGGGCAGCGGACTGTGGGTGAGTGAGGATCTAACTGTGCGCTTCATCCCGCTAACAGAAGGTCGGCTGCCACGAGGAAGCCTCGGGGTTTACGACGAAGCGACTCAGGAAGTTGTCTGCCAAGTGCCGAAGTTCAGCCTCGCTGGCGAGTTTGCGGTCGAAGTTGCGACGAACGGCAAGCACTTTACTACGAACGGTCACGTCTTTTCAGCGTTCAAGCGCCCGCAGGTGTCCTCAGTCTCTATCTACGAGACGAGGCTCTCAGGAGGAGAGGAAGGGTCCATCGTGTTTGATGAACACTTGCCGAAGACGAACCTCCAGCAGCCAATCATCCGCTTCGTTCCTTGTGCGTTCGACGCAACAGTAAGCGATGAGAACCGATTTCGCCAGCTGCCAGACGTGGACGTGGTAGATGTACTTGGGACTCTGGACAATGTTGAGAGCTCCATGGATGCTGATGGCAGCCAGAACCAAAATCCAGCTTCGAACCCTCGAGTCGTCCGCTTCGTCACCCCACCATTCGCATTTGCACAAGAGGTGCTGCCATGCTTGATGGAGATCTCGCACAATGGCGGACTGCACTTCGTTCCAATTGCGATTTCTCAGCCTCGAAGCGAGAAAGACGGAGGCGCATGTGTGAATAGCAGCAGTAATGCTTCAAGCTCGTCATACCCAATTCCAGCTCCGAAGCAGCACGTCGTCTGGTATCATGACGCGTCCGTGCAGCGCATCCATCCAAATTCGTTCCTCACAAGCGCTTTGCCGCAGATGCTTCAAATCGAAGTCGATCAGCTGCTTTTGGCATGCGGAGGGATCTCAGCGATTACGCGAGTCGAAGTACCTCTGAAGGCCGGCGACACAGTAAAAGCCATTGCGAGTGCGACTCTGAAAATCCAGGCAGTCCCCGATAAGAACACGATCTCATGCGTGATCCCGCCGCTCAGTCAGTGGGAGTACATCGAAGAACCTGTCGATCAAGAGGCATTGGTACCATCATCTAGTACTGCCAGTGCCGCCGTTGCTCCTGCTGGTGGTAGTTGTGGTGAAACTTGGTGGAAGAGGATGCCTCGCGCAGGGTTTCCAGTGGCGCTCGCTGTCTCCATGAACGGTGGCAAGAGCTTTCTGCCGTACAAGAACCCTAAAAGCGCCAGTAAGGACGGGAACGCGGAGCTCTTCGCACTTCCAACAACGGGAAACCTCTGGAACGTGTTCCCAGCTGTTGGGATGGTCTGTGGTGGCACAAAAATCTCCATCTCGGGCGACTTTTTCCATTTCGACACCTCAGACGCCGTGGTGTCGCTCCAGTGGCGCGACAAATACTTCCAGGTGCCTGCGATCTGCATGCGTCTGAACGAGGAGGCAACCGGAGGTGACGTGACGAGCTCAAGTGAGGAGCGTCGCGTGGTCTTCCAGACGCCACCGTTGCCGTTCCCGAATGATCAAGAGACTGCTGAAGCTATTGCCGATGGACTCGTGCTGGGCTCGCATGAGAAAGTGGACGTTTTTGTAGCGCTGAACGGTTCGCATTTCGCCAGCAAAAGCCTGAAGTTCGCCTACTGCCCGGTCCCAGTTGTGCTCGACATTTCTCCGTTTGAAGCAGAGTCTGGAGCGAAAATGACGCTGAGAGTTGAGCGCCTCGTTCCTTCGCCCAACGCGTGCGTGAGACTAACGTCTGTGTCAATGGGCATCTCGGCGGTGAGTGATTGTGGGTGACCAACGATCGTTTCCATTGAGTCTGGCTTACCTTCTTGTTTCTTTGTGTAGGTTGTACCTGTTGAAGTGACTGAGGCTGCGTCCAGTGTGGAGTTTGTGCTTCCGAACCTGCCGATATCTGGCGAAGATCAAGTGCGAGTTGCTTTTTCTGTCAATGGGCAGCAATTTGTGGAGAAAGACCCGCTGCCAGGAGAGCAGGAGACGGTAGAAAGTGATGCCGAGCAGCAACAGCAGGTTCCAGCGGGAGGACTTCGCTTTCGATACAAAGCGCTTCCACCAAGCGAGGTTTAGACTGCAAGCGAATAACAAGCAGAATGCATGTAGGACAGGTTCAAAGCGTCGAAAAATGCTTTACCAGGTCGTGTTACTTCTTCTTGACCAAGATCTTGGTCATGCTCTCGTACAGCTTCAGATCTGCAAACTTGCTGTTGAGCGCGGAGAAGCAGATCGCAAACGCTTGGAATGGACTCAGTAGATGCTACATTTCTACACGTTTTCAAGTCGGTTATTAGAAGCAGCACGCCAAGTAAGCAAGGTGAAGCAAATGACACCAACTCGCCTTCAGGTCTATCACGAACGTGTTCTTATGGCACTTGCACTAAGATCGAGGTCCGTTTGGCGGGCAGGATACGCGGCCGAACTGCTGCAGTCTGGCCCAGAGTACATCGTATACGATAACGAACTTAACCCTTCTAAGACAGCTCTTGAATCCAGCGTTCGAAGCATCTTAGGAATTGTCGAGTTTGCCTATGACGAAATGGGTCCTGGCGAATAAACATTTGCATCCCGAAAGTTCAAGAAAGCGGACTCGCGTCGTCGCAGTGGAAAGATTCTGAGCTCGAGAAAGGAGGCACGTCGTTGAGAAAGACGCTTGAGGAGAAAATCGCCCGAATAGCCTATTGTTGAGAAACAAGCGTCCACAGTTCGATGTGAAGTCTGGTGGGCACGTGCTGGATTCCCAAGGACGCATCACGATACCTTCTGTGAAGAACTTCCAAGTCCAAAGCGATGTAAGTGTTACTGTCTTGGTTGAGATTGATGGTGCGGCCAAGGCTGGGGTCTGACTTGCGCGTCGGTCAATAGCAGGAGCATGGCGAGGACACAATTTTGCAGTCAGTAAACCAGTCAAAAGAGTCGCTCAGTTTGCAGAAATACAAGCACTGATCAAATATGAGTTGGCGACTCATTCAATCGCCACGCAGCTTTCCAATCGGCTGTGCGCTTCGCCGAGCTGTCGGAACGCTCTCTGCATTCAGCAAATAGTTGGACGTTTTGCTGTTGGCTCGCTTCTGAACACACAGCAAGAACTGCTTTTTGTCTTCCAGATACAGCCAAAACACCGAATGCAGCATGTTGAGACTCTGTCAATCTCTCTCAACAATGCACTAGCGACCACAACAGTTTTGCCTACGAAACATGGTCAATCCACTCTCAACCAGCTATAACTGATCAATGCACGCGCCCTAATGCCATTTGATCCCAGCGCTGGCGCCTTCGTGAGAAAAGAGCGAAGTGCGTTGATTTCGATGTGACTCTCGCCTGATGGTGTCGCAAACGCCTATACTACGGCGCTCTGGGTCTTGAACTAGTGGTCAGCGTTGACGCACTTCACGGATTCTAGTTCGTTCATTCACAGATACAGGCATGAGGTCAGCGACGAATGAGCGCAACATTAGCACAGCTTTCAAATGAGAATCACCTCCATGACCGTCATCTGAGTCGTCCGAGTTGTTGCTGTCGATGCTTCTCCGGTTCCATCCTGAGCTCGGGGTTTGTCGTGGCTTTGCATTCTCAATGCGATCTTCTTCGCTGCTGCCAGTCGAGTCGCGGTCGGCATCCGACGTGGTGCTGGAGCTCGGACTTGGCTTGGTTTCCTTCGCAGATGGTCGTTGACTCCGCGTCACAGCCGATGCTCTTGGCTCAGGTAAAGTTAAAAAAGCATGGAAGTCCATGGTAGCTCTATTACCCAGGACAGTGACGCTCTTCGCGCGCGTCTGCACCCGTTGCGTTTGCTGCTCCTCGTCGCCCGAGCCCAACTGGATCTCCGCCATCATCTGGTCACGTCGCGCCATCATGACCGCTGCTGCTGATATGATATTTCATGTGAATCTGTCGCTACACTGGAGATTGGTAGACTGCGGTCGTGGGCAGAGTCCAGACGGCAACGTGCGCCTGACCTGGCGGTACAGCCAGATCATGCGACCCAGATTGTGCGTGCGTTGCCAAATATAGCAACACACGTATCCAAATGCAAATGTGGAGCTCGTACACACAACTACATACACGAGTTCACGCATCGTATCACATCGCATGACGCCATCGACAAGCACGTTCGTCTTCGGGTACTTCGTCACTCGTCGTCGTTGTCCCCGGGAGACCCGCATTCGTTCGCATTTCCTTACCGCAAGTTGAAGTGCCTCTTTGACTAGGTGCGAAATTAGTTTTCGGACGGTGCGGAAGTGGTATGCTATTCGATAGTCTTGTTTTGTTTTGCGTGTTAGAGAATATGCTGTTTCGCAGGCTGCATTGCTGTATTGTAGTTTGAAAAGCCACATGACACTGAGGCACAGAAGGCAGATTTGACTGGGGATGCGATGCCAGCAGCACCTCCCTTTCCTTTCTCTTCCTTTCTCGCCTGTTCAAAAACGCTCATCAAGGAAAGTCTCGCTGGTGATCAAGGCGTTGGGTCACGGATGCACTCGGCTGCTGCTGCATTTTGGTGCAGTGCGCACTGAATCCGCCCGACAGTGCCTTCTTCCAGCTGGAGATCCCGCGCGTTCCTCCCTTCGCAGTCGACAATTGCGATTGTGGAGGACCGGCGCAGACTGAAAAGCAGCCGGCTTCCGCTTCACGGACAGGTGCACTCGCGCGTCATCCGATTGTGAGCGGGCGGACGAAGCTTGAGCCATCTGACGGCGTGCAGAGGAGGTATTGTAGGTCGTCTTTACCTGCGAGCTGTTCTTTCGATCCAGCTGCCAGCGGATTGTGAATCGACGGTAAACCTCGCCAAATGTATACTATCCGCACAGTATACTATATTTTATTATAAATAACGGATAACGTATATTAGTGGGAGGCGAGTGGTATGCGTGAAAGCATTTCCGGTTGAGAGTCGGATAAAATATACACTGTGGGAGATTTCCTCACGAGACTCTTTCGTGAGAAGCAGCTGGTGGAGTCGTGGCTCCCGTTCTGTCGGCCCACATGTTGCTCTGACTCGGTCGCGCCTGACTCTCTCGATGTTTCCATACTGAGCGCCAGTCGTTGCGTCGTGCGCACAAACTGCCCAATGAAGAAAGCAAAATGAACTGAATGATGGCGCTCCGGCCTTTTCGCTCCGCCTTCCTTCCTCTCTCTCCATTTCGTAAGTTCCCCCGCACGACGGAAGAGTAAGCGACAGGAGCAGCAGCGAACATGAAGCTCGTCAAGGGACTGATCCTCGCGGCTGCGCTCTGCGCCGCGCAGATCAATGCACTCGACTTCAGCGACACGGACGTCACGACCGACAGCGGTGTGGGCGAGGTGCGCGCGGCCGGCGGTTCCAGCGACGAGTACGCAAGCACGACGCCGACGCCGACTGTGGCCGGCCTGACTACGACGACCAAGCCTACAGGGACTGTGGCAGGTAAGGCCACGACCAAGCCAGCGAAGACCAAGGAAGAGGACTGCGAAAAGGAATTCTCACTCGCGGGCAGCGGCGCCGGCGCGACCGGCAAGGACGCGGACGACTGCGACAAGGAGTTTTCGCTCGCCGGCAGCGGTGTTGGCAAGGACGCAGACGATTGCGACAAGGGGTTCTCACTCGCTGGCTCCAAGGTCGGCAAGGACGCCGACGACTGTGACAAGGGCTTCTCACTCGCTGGCAGCGGCGTTGGCAAGGACGCCGACGACTGTGACAAGGGCTTCTCGCTTGCTGGCTCCAAGGTCGGCAAAGACGCCGACGACTGTGAAAAGGGATTCTCCATCGCTGGAAGTGGAGTTGGCGCTGACGCCGACACAACTACGGCTGGCAAGGGCTCTGCCTCGAAGCCATCGACTGGCAAGTCGACTACGCCATCGTCAGGCGCCTCGACTCCTTCATCGGCCTTGAAGCCAGCCACCGGCAAGGTGTCTGACTCCAGCGCTGGCAAGCCATCGTCGGGCAAGGCGACCTCCCCACCTTCGGGCGCTTCGTCCCCATCGTCGGCCTCCAAGCCAGCGACTGGGGAGGTGTCGGACTCAACTGGCGGCAAGGCTTCGAGCCCAGCCTCGGGTGCGTCGACGCCATCGTCGGCCTCCAAACCATCGTCGGCCTCCAAACCATCGTCGGGCAAGTCAAGTACCCCATCTTCGGATGCCTTGACTCCTTCGGCTGCCACCAAGCCAGCTACGGGCAAGGTGTCGGACTCCACTGCCGGCAAGGGCACCACGACCACCCCAGCTCCAGCCACTGCCAACGAGGCCGATGACGACGAGACTGGTGAAGATGCCGATGATGAGGAAGGCAACGAAGCCGATGACGACTGTAGCAAGGCCATTGACAACAAGGCCGACAACGAGGCTGACGACTGCAGCAAGGATCTCGACAACAAGGCCGACAACGAGGCTGACGACTGCAGCAAGGATCTCGACAATAAGTCTGAGGACAAGAGCTCCTCGGCATCGACCCCAGCGCCATCCGCCACTTCGGTTGCTCTGACTCTGTCGCCTGATGCCGCCTCGGAGTACGGCAACGAAGCCGACTCGGAGACTTCTGGCAATGAGGCCGACAGCCCCAAGCAGACCTACACAGCCAAGACGCTGAGCGACAGTGATGACGCTGGCGCCACCGGCTTCGGCACCAACCAGGTGGCGTTCAGTGCTGATGAACCTGAAGACTCGACGAACTACACGGTGCCTCTCCTTGCCGGCGGCGGTGCTGTCGTGGTGCTCGGAGTCATGGGTGTACTCTACAAGAAGCGACGATCGGACAAGAAGGCGAACAAGAGCGACATCTTCACTGTCGACAAGGACTCGGCTCTGTAGACGCGTTGTTCCTGAACCAACCGACCAAGCGCGACCGTTGTGATGTTTTATTAACGAGAGGATAAATAGTGAGTGGCCGAGCGGCGCTCGCTCGATGGCATCCCAGTGAGTGGGTCTGTGTGCGTGGGTGGGACCGAACGATCCCTGCCTTTTTGATTTTTGCGTGTGCGTGTGTGCTGTTCCCCTCCGGCGTGCCAGTGGAGGAGACGTGTGTTCAATAGAAAGCCCTCTCTCGTCTTGCATCCCGTCCCCCCATGCACTAGTTCCCAGTTTAATTCCATCACATCAATACAGCCATCATGAGTCCCATTGCGCTCAACGACACTGCCCAGTTCCGTGGAGCCAACGCGTTGCCTCCTGCAATAAGGAACTGGTCAGCGAAACGCTCCTCATAGACAAAGTGACAACACAAGCGACGCACCGTTCTTAGAGCCGCGCACCCAAAGCTCGAACTCGCGGATGCCGTAGATCACGCGCTCGCCCGTAGCCGCCACTTTGGACGCGTCGGTAGGCTCGGCGCAGCTGTAGGTGTCGCGACAGACATTTGCGGCCTCGAACACGACGCGTACGAAGCGGAAGCGCGTGTCCACCTTGTCAAGACCCGTCGTGATGGTGTCCACACGATCGTACTCGATCGTCTTGTTGGCCACGACGGCGATCGTCTGGAAGTTCTCGCCGGTGTTCGACACGCGTACACGGTAGCTCGACGGCAACTGGAAGCCGTGCCAGCGGATGATGATGCGCGAGAGTTTGGACGGCTGGTCCGTGAGGTTCATCTGCCAAAAGACCTTCTCTTCCGTGCCACGGTCGCCCGCCGACCACCAGCTCGTCTCCTCCACGAAGCCGTCGATCGCGTTGCCCGGCACGAAGACCGTGTCGCGCAGCACGTTGGGCGCGTAGTCGTAGTAACTGCTCGCGTGTGCCGTCTGGCCCATCGCGACGTTCATCTCCACGCCGGGGAAATTCACCACCGCCTCCACTGATGTGTGGCTATCACCATAGAGCACCACCAGCACCATCATAGCCATCAGTAACCCATTGAGTCGCGTCATTTTGGAATGTGTTGTGGATCTGATTAGCGGGATCTTTGACGAAGAGACGCGCAGGATATGTGAAACTATTGTTAGTTCTGGCGGGAGCACCAAGCGGTTTCCGTTTCTTCGATGGCACTAACTGACGACGGCACATGCCGCAACATTACGAAGGTGCACAGCAGGTGGTCCCACTGGCAACAGGATGAGCGGCGACACGTTCGGCGGCCTGAGCGGCGCGGCGGCGGCCGAGCTGCACCTCAAGATGAGCAAGAAGATCGCGCAGCTCACGAAGGTGATCTTCCACCTCAACACACGCAATGAGGACTTTCAGATGGAGTTTGCACACAGCAGCAAGGTGCACGCGGCGCAGCTGCAACAGATCACGCAGGACGCGGCGGCGAAACTGCGTCTGCTGCACGAGCAGCTTAGCGTACAGACGAGCGTGGCACAGCAGGCTGAGCGCCAGACCGCCAAGGACAAGCAGCAGTTCCAAAAGGAGCTCGCGCAGTACCAGGCAAAGGTGCAGGCCAAACAGAGCGCCGCGGAGCAGGACTTCCAGGAAAAGATCGCGCAGCTCGAAGACCAGGTGACCAAGTGCGAGCGCGCGTTCAGCGAGCGTGCGCAGCAGCTCATGCGCATGGCGGAGACACAGCAGCAGATGTCGTCGCTGTCGACGTCTGCAGCCACGGACGCGCTCAAGAGTGCCCATGAGCGTGAATTGGAAGAGCTGCGCAGCAAGAAGAACGACGAAGTGACACAGTTGGTCACGGCGTCGAACGCAAAGTACAACCAGATGCTTGCAGAGCAACTACATGCTCAGGATGCACTGCGAGAGGAGACTGTAAGGGTGAAGGCACTACTGGAGCAGCAGCTGCAGCTAACCAAACACGAGCTCTCAAGCGAGCTGGCAGCGCAGGGGAAGGCGACAAAGGAGGCGTTCGACCAAATGAAGCATCAACTCGTGAGCAAGATCGAGAACTTGCTCGCGGATGCCGAGCAGCTCCGCGGTCACGAAGCCAAGCTGCGACAGGAGAAAGAGGCGCTGCTGCAGATGCAGAGCGAGCTTCAGTGGCAGCTCAAGCAGCTCGAACTGCAAGTCTCCAAGGCGCAGCACGAGGCGCAGAGCGTGCGCAAGGACGCTGACGCGAGTGCTCAGAGCCTGCAGCAGATGCTCAGAGCCGGTACGGAGAAAATCGACCAGCTCGCGCAGGAGCTCGATGCGCTCAAGAAGGCGCTACAGTCACGCGACCAGGCACTCCGACAGGCGCAGAAGGACCTCGAGGCTGCGCAAATGGAGACGCTGCAGCGTAACATGAGTCTCTCGGAGAAAGACGCAGCGTTTCACCAGCAGCTGCAGGAGAAGGAGCTCCAGGTCGCCAACCTCAAGGCTGAGGCGCAGATGACCAACCAACAGAAGACGCTGAATGAAGCAAACCTGCACAAGCAGATATATGCTCTTGAGGCACAAGTTACTGCAAGCGAGAAGGAGCTGAGCGACTTGAGAGCAAAGCTCACAAACAGCGAACTGCAGCGCATGCAGATCCAGAAGGAAAAGGACAAGGCGCTGCAAGACATGAAGATTGAGAGCGAGGCTCACACCCGAACTGTCCAGGAGCTCAAGCAGGCGCACGAGAAGCAACTCCAAGATCTCCTCACGAGCCAGTCCAAGGTTCTGGAGGTTCTGAAAAATGAGATGGAGACAAAACTGAGGGACTTGGAGACCTACTTGAAGCAGGACACGAGCGAGTCGATGAAGAAAACCATCGCACAGCTGAAAAGCGAACATGAGAAGACGCTAAGTGATCAGCAGACCGAGTTTGTCGCAGCACTCGCCAAGGCAAAGCAGGAGCTCTCGAAAAACGAGGTGCAGCTCAAGATGTTGCAGAGTGACTTGGCTGGAAAAGAAAAAGAGCTCGCTGACTTGCGCCTGAAAGCGACGGAGCTGACAGCGCAGCTGAAGAAATCGCAAGATCAGGCTGCTACATTGCAACTCGAGAAGGACGAGAAGCTCAAGGCTGCGGAGAAGAGTCGCAAAGAAAAAGAGGACGCGCTCAAGAAACAGATCAAGGAGCTCGGTAGTCAGAAAGATGGTGTTGTGAAGAAACTCACAGCCGAGAGAGATCAACTGCAGTTGCAGCACACGCAGGCGATCTCAACACTGGTGAAAGAGTACGAAGCGAAGCAAAGGAGGCTCCAGGACGAGTGGGAGAAGGACAAGCAAGCGCAGCTGACGACACAGATGACGCAGCTCAGCGAGCGCTACGAACTCCAGGTGACAGCTTTAAAGAGCGAGTTGGCTGTGTTACAAGCAGAGCTTGACAGAGTGATTCAAGAGACACAAGAGACCCAGCGAGCGATGCACGAGACCCGTTTGCATGAGAAGGAGTGCTACCGAAGCTCAATTCTTCGCCATCTGTCGCAGCTTGAGAGGAAATCGCAACGGAGAGAGAATGAGATACAACTTAGGATGGACGCAACGCTAGTGCAGCACACGAAAGAGCTCGAAGCGCTCACAACTCGACTCACTAGCGAAAAACAGCAGCTGCTGAGCAAAACGCAGGAGAGTGCGGAACTCCGAGTGGCGCAATTGAAGGCTGCGCAACGGGACGAGATGGAGCAGCAAAGCCAACAACACGCGCTCGCGACGAAAGAGCTGCGCGAGAACCTCGGAGCCACACGTCACCAGGATTTGTTGGCTCTACGAACAGAGAACTTACAGAAACTAAGAGAGCTGACGGCTCAGAAAGACCGTGAGCGCGTGGAAGCGCTCCAGGAGGCCCAGGACCGACACGACACTGCGCTCGGTGCTCTGCAGAAGCAGGCGGAACTCTTGCAGAGCGCTCTGACGCAGAAGACCATCAACTTGCAGAGCAGCACGCGTGAAAATGAGAGTCTCAATGATGCTTTAGAAACCAAGACAAAGGAGATGGCCGACAAAGTCTCGTCTCTCGAGCGAACGAACCGCGAGCAGATCGAGACGCTCAAGAAGGCGGCAAAGCAGGACATGGATCGGCTTCTAGAGGAGAACCTCGCTGAGACCAAGTTGCTGAGTGATCAATTCGAAGAGACAAGACGTCTTATGGCGGACAAGGTCGTTTTCCTCAAGCAAACGATCGCTGAGTGGGAAGACCGATACGGGCGGCGTGAGAGCCGCCCGGAGGACGTGAGCCGCATCGCCGACCTGGAGCGGCTTGTGGCTGAGAAGGACACGCTCGTGCGCCAGACACTGGACGAGATGGCGTACTTCAAGCGCGAGCTGCTGAACCGCGAGGAGATGTACAACAAGACATTCGCGCGCACGCCCAACGTCGGTGTCATGAACGTACTTAAGCCGCACGTGCAGCTTCAGGCGCAGATGCAGATGCAGAACAGCCTCAGTCTGGGCAACAACAATAATAGCAATACTGCACCGCAGACGAAGCGCAAGACCAAACCGTCGAGTGGCGCAACGCAAAGCGGTCCAGAGGTGCAGGGTGGCGAGCTGCACCGGCGCAACAGCGAGCGTGCTCCGAGTAACTCTAGCTCCGGAGCCGGAGTCAAAAAGTCGCTGCCACCTCTAACAAACAACCAGTTTGTCTTGTAACATCTAACATTTAACAGTCACATCATCAACTTTTTTCGACTTGGTTGATTTTGGGTTGGGAAGCGAACGCAAATCCAAAAAGGGAAGAAAGCGTCATGAGCGAGAGCGTCCAGAGCCAGTTGGCGCGCGTACGTGCCCACCAGGAGCCGGCATGCATGCATCGTTATGTGTGCTCGTATTATTCTCTGACTATTACTGTTGTTGCTGTTGCTGTATGCGCTTGGCGTGAACAGATCGCCGCGATCGCGGACCAGAAGGAGAAGACCGCCGCCTACAAGGTCTGTTCGCAGCTCTTCGTCACTTCTCACATGGTTCTTTTGGGCTCATGCTCACATTGTCATTGCTTTCCATACACCTATGCATGCTGTTGTCATATAGGCGCTACTGGACAAATCGCTCTTCGAGTTTCAGCACCTGCAGGAGATAGTGACTCACTGTATGATTGCTTTTCTTCATTCATGCTGCTGTTGTTAATGCTGATATGTCTAACTACTGGTAACTGATTGGCACACTATACCCATTGCAGTGCTGAATGAAGACGTGCTGCTGGTGATCTCGCGTGCGGTACGTATGCTCACAAGCGAGTTGCCCTCTATATCATGTGGCTCCTTTCTCAGACGTGCGCATATTGCTTCTTGACCTGACAGGTGATCACGCACCTGGCGACCGCGATCGCGCAGATCGACCCGGACGTGCACCAGTGGAAGCTCGAGTTCATCATCTTCTGCCTCACGAAGCTCAAGACGCGCATCCTGTCATTTGAGGAGCCCGACGTGCTCTTCCGCGAGTCGCTCGCCGAGCTCTACATGGAAGAGGAGGAGTACATTGAGGCCGCCAAGGCGCTCGCAGCGATCAACCTCGAGAGTTCGGCGCGCCAGTACACGGACGTGCAGAAGGCGGAGAAGTACGTCAAGATTGCAGAGCTCTACCTCCAGGAGGATGAGACCGTGGACGCCGAGAACTTTATTAATCGCGCCTCGCGCTTCATCCACAACGTGCAGGACTGGACGCTCAAGCTGCGCTACCAGGTGTCGTACGCGCGCATCCTGGACTCGAAGCGCAAGTTCCTGGACGCGGCGCTGCGCTACTACGAGTTCTCGCAGTCCAAGCCGGACGAGGTGGACCCGGAGGATCTGCTCGAGCTGCTCACGAAGGGCGTGATGTGCGCGATTCTGGCGTCGGCCGGGCCACAGCGCACGCGGCTGCTGGGCACGCTCTACAAGGACGAACGCGTGAAGAACAGTGAGCACTTTGCGATCCTCGAGAAGATGTACATGGAGCAGCTTATCCGGCGCCCAGAGCTCGTGCAGTTCGAGAAGAGTCTGCTGGCGCACCAGAAGGCCGTGCTCGCGAACGGCTTCACGGTGCTTGAGAATTCGTTCCTGGAGCACAACCTGCTCGCGGCCAGTCGCGTGTACAGCAGCATCTCGCTCGAGGAGCTCGGAAAGCTGCTCGAGACAGACGCCGAGAGCGCCGAGCGCGTGGCCGCGACCATGATCTTCGAGGAGCGCATGAAGGGGAGCATCGACCAGCAGAGCGGCTTCCTCGAGTTTGAGAACGCAGACGACGAGGTGCTTTCGGCCTTTGATGCTCGCATCAGTTCCATCTGCTTCAACGTCAACCAGTGCGCCGAGCAGATCGAGCAGCAGTTCCCGCAGCTCGTGCCTGTCGCCGCCGCTGCGCGTCCTTGAGTGTAATACCACAACACCAACTAGCATCACACATAACAAACCTTGCACGTAATGCCGTAGTCCTGCATGATCACGCATGCTATTGGTTTGATTTGACTGGCTGCCTTGAATATTCCATGCCCCTAATTCTTGCTGATGCGCTTGTAGATGGCGTAGTCGACATACTGCACGTGTTGTGGCGTGAGTACCGGGATATAGAACGACCGATACGGAGACTTGGACGCCTCAGCGTTGAGAAACGGCTCGCGGTGCACGAGCTTCCAGGTCTGCGTCTGCTCCCAGAGCTTGGTCTCTTCCTGATTGGGCAGGTTCAAGTCCACAAAAAAGTCGCACTGGTCCATGGGCAGGTACCGACTCGGCTCCTCCTGGTTCTTGTTGTTCATGTCCATCGGGATGACCCACGTGCCGTTCTCATGCTGTTCAAAGGCCTTGGGCAGTTGACCAGAGAACGCCGACTTGACGAAGCGCACGTGCGTCGCGGCCGTCGGGATGAAGAAGCTCGACGGGAAGCGGTACCATTCTTTCGAGATGCATAGGTTCACGCTCGGCTGCTGCTGTTTCTGCTGTTGGGAGCTAACGCCATAGAGCACACTGCGCGCTGCGTTCGGCAGTACGTGCTCGTGCAGATGATGATACACGTGCAGCGGCGCGCTGTAGTTGACGACGTTGCTCGTGATCCGCGAGACCGAGAGCAGCGTGTAAAGTCCTAGTGCGCTCCAGACCAGGAGCTTGGAGAGCGTGAGTGTTACGGCCGGGTGTTGCTGGAAGGTGCGCTGCAGGCGGTGCACCACGGCGCTCAGCGTGATCGCGGCCGTGAGACAGAGCAGCGGGTACACTGGGAACAGGAATCGCTCCTCCTTGTGCGCCTGCGAGAACATGATCGCGAGCCAGATGTATAGTGGCGACAGGTACGAAAGCAACTGCAACTTGCTTGTTGGGTAGTGGGCTGGTAGCAAACACACGAAGAACGCCCCAGGGATCGCTAGCGCCGCGATGACGTTGAAGTTGAGCGCCAGATTCATCACGTAAAAGCTCCAAGGCTCGGTACCGTAGAGCGTCGAGTCCGTCTCCCTGCTCAGCACATTGTACTCAATGATCTTCCACGCCGGCAGTACGATGCGGTTGTAGAAGTGGTAGTTCACGCCCAACTCCAGTGCCAGCACGCTGGCTCCGATCACAGCACCCGCAAAGATCCCCTTGAAAACGCCACGCGTGTACAGCGTCTCGATTGCCAGCGGGATGAAGAGCACGCCCACGTACGGCCAGCCGCAGAGCACGGCGATGACTCCCCAGACGATCGCCAGGTAGTGTTGCTTGTCCATCCACGCGCTCATGAACACCATCACGAGATACATCACGAACGTGCTCGGCAGGAACGCCGTGCTGGCGTGGAACATGCCGGCGTTCCACATGAGGATCCACAGCAGATAGCGCGCCGTACGCCGTCCAAAGTGCGCGATGCAGCTGCGGTAGAAGAGTCCCTCGGCATACGCACAGATGAGCCCCAGCGCGCCGCGTACGCCGTAAAACACCATGATCTTGGAGACCGTTTGCTGTGCTGCACCCAAAGCGCCGAGTGTCAGCCCCAGCTCCGTGGCCTTGGCCAGCAGCCAGTGGAAGGCCAGGTAGAGGTACGAGCGTAGCGCGTACACGGGGCTGTACTCCCACGTCTGGAAGCCGAAGCCGTGCATGATGAAGTGCAGCGGCTCCCAGTAGTTGAACGTCTCGTCGCAGTCTGCGATCGGGTTGAGCAGCGCCGAGACGACGCGCGGCAGAATGAGCAGCGATACGGCCGTCTCGAAGGTCGGCGTCCAGAGGCGGCGTTCTTCTAGTAACACTTCATGGGCGGACGTTGCTAAAGTTGTCGCCGCAGGCCCAGCAGTGGCAGTGGCGCATGTCGCTGCGGCCTTGGCGCTGCGCTTCGCCTGCTTCGGTGGCGCCATCTTGCGAATGGCGAATTGGGGAGCTGTTTTTGCTGTCGAGGTCGCTATTGCCTTGGTTTAATGACACACGACATCACTCACACCACTGACCTCGCTTTTGTGACAAGCACACCTACGTCGTTTCGCGTCCCAGCTGTTAACCCGCATCATGAACAGCAAACGAGTCCGTTCGTTTCAGTATTCATGCAAAGCGGCGGACGTGTGAGTGTGCATGCGGTGCCTAATCTTAGCAAGCAGGCAGGCAGGTGCCAAGCAGCGAGGCAGACAAGTAGCAGTTGGCTCTTGACACGTGGGTGCTGCTGCTCCTCCTCGTCTCCGGTCGGTCGCTTATTACACAGGCAGCTCAGTTCGCAGGCACTCCCTCTCTCTGTGTACCAGTAGTGACGCGACGCGCGCGAATGCTCCAGACAGACGGTGATAGCAACTTTCCACAGGACCCATGGCACGCAAAGTGCACGCCTTCGACCCGCAGAATGGTGGGAAAGCCCTCGGCACGCAGCCACCGGAGCTATCGCAGCCGACATCGTTGTCGATCCTCAACACGGTCAACGACTCGCTAGGCGGCTCGCTCAACGCGATCGCGCCCGTGATGAAGCACCACAACAGTGCGTTGCAGCTGCGGCGCCCGTCGAGCATCACACCATCGCTGATCAAACCCGACAGGAGCGCCAAGCACCGGAGCATACGCACGAGCGCCACGGGCTCCAACGCCGTGAGCTCACAGGTCATGCCCGACGGACGTGGCTCCGCGCGCACGCGGTCGTCGCTCGAGCGCTCGCGCGACAGTTCGGCCTCGCGCACCAAGGCGCTGAGCGAGTTCAATATCTTCATCAAGATCCTGGACGAAGTCGCCATCCACTACGTCACGCTCTACTTCATCAGCATCACGTCGTCCACGGTCATCACCAAGATGGAGCAGTCGTTCACCAAGTACTACGCCAACTCGCAGCGCCGGCTGTATCTCCGTGGACTCACAGCGCTCGTGATCTTCATGGTGATCACCTTTGCGTACGACTACCTCGTGCTCTGGGAGGACTTCAACGTGAGCAGTTCCGTAAACAATGCGCCTACATCCAAGTACGTGGGCAACACGAAGCTGCCCAAGTTCACGCTCGTGGTCGCGCTCAAGGTCGCGATCGTGCTGCCCGTGCTCTTCCTCACGTACTTCCGCGCGCGCAAGCACAGTTACGCCGAGGACTTCTGGCTCACATGGTTCTGCATCGCCGTGGTTGCAAGCTACCCGCTGGCGTACAATAAGGTCACGAACGACTACGGCGTCTCCTGGGTCTGTCTCGTCATCATGTACATCTACAGCTGCACGCCCATCCGATTTTTCCCGTGTTCAGTCTTTTGCATGATGTACCTCATGATCTATGTTGTCGTCATGCTCGCGTACATCCCCGACGGCGAGGATCCGGCAGACCTCAACTCGAACCGTGAGCGCGTTTCCAACGAAACGCTCTACGCCTGCCTGTTTTACTTTTTGATCCTGTTGCCGAGTCAGTCGCGCGAGTTCGCGATTCGCGTGAGCTACATGAGCGAGCTCATGGTGCTGCTGCAACAGGAGCAGCTCAAAATGGAGGAGACGCGCTCCAAGTCGCTGCTCAACAGCATGCTCCCCGAGTCCATCGTCGTGCAGCTACAGAGCGGTCGCGAGCTCATCGCCGACGCCTACGCGAGTGTCACCGTGCTCTTCGCCGAGGTTTGCGACTTTGACTTCTTCTCCTCCAAGCTCAAGCCGCAGTACGTCGTGGAGCTGCTCAACATCATCTTCTACAAGTTCGACAAGCTCGTGGACGTGCACCACGTGCACAAGGTCGAGACCATCGGCGCCGTGTACATGGTCGTGGGCGGGTGCCCCGACCTGATCGAGAATCACGCCGAGTTCGTGGCCAACCTGGCGCTCGACATGATTCGCTGTATCCCCGAGGTGAGCGAGAAGATTGCGCGCAAGCCCTGGGGCGAGCTCGTCAAGAATCTCAATATCCGCATCGGCATCAACTCGGGCGCGCTCATGGCTGGCGTCGTGGGCATCCGCAATCCGCGCTTCAAGCTCTTCGGTGACACAGTGAATGTGGCCTCACGCATGGAGACGACGAACCTGCCAGGTCAGATTCAGATCACTGAGGCCACGCACACGATCCTGTGCGAGAACTACTTCACGACGTACCGCGGCAAGGTGTTCGTCAAGGGCCGCGGTGACATGAACACGTACTTTCTGAGAGGCAAGGGCAACTACATCATCCCGTACCCGCAGGAGAGTCTTTCCAGTCCGACTACCGTCGCACACGCTGGCGAACCCAGCACCACGGACACATCACCAGCCACTGCGGCCGCGTTCCCTACGCGCCGAGCCAGCTTACTCATTCAGACTGTGCATACGATCCCAGAAGATGCGGAGGGTGTACCAACGCCTAAGACCGGCGATATCCCACCACGAGACACTGCTCTAGTAGCCTCAGATGACGGCGCAATGTCCCCACGAGTGACCAACGCGCGCCACCCGCGGCGCCAGAACAGCCGCCTCGGCTCGGGCGCGATTGAAAAGAAGCCTGTGAAGCAGAACTCGCTTGCTAGCTTGCTCACGATCGCGAACGCTGCAAAAGGTGCTGCTGTTGGTACTGCAGGTGACGCGATCATTTCCGGTCACCTCGCGGGGATCAAGGCGAACGAAATGGAGGCGTCGTCGATTGCAGCGACCCCACAGAGCTCCTCCGCTGGCGTCCGACCACTGATCCTAAGTGAAGGCCGTAGAACGCTCTCAGCGCTGCGCCCCAACTCGCTGCAGCAAATGGGGGACGCCAAGCGCTCGATCGTCCGCGAAAACATCTTTGACATCGTCGAAGACGCGGAGGAGAACGGAAACGACGGCTACGCGCGTCAAACAGAGATCATGAAGCTTCCCAAGGGCCTCACGCGTCGCGAAGTGCTCTTGCGAGTGCACAGTCGCCGTCGTGCCGGGCTGTCGCAGGAGGCATTCGAGTTCGAAGAGAGCTATCGACTGGAAAACCGCGCGCGCTGGCTGCGCTTCTTCCGACTCTCGATCACAGTCTTTTTGATACTCAAGCCGTTCATGACGCTCTACCAGACCGTGCGGCTTTCCACGACGCGCTCGTTCACCGAGAGCCACGTGATCTTTCTGCTCAACTTTGGTGTCATGTACCCAGTGTGTATCGCGTACCTCTTCTACACGTTCTCGCCCACGTTCCGCGACTTTGAGCAGTCCACGTCCGTGTCCGTGACGTTCATCGTCGCAGTTGTGCTCTGCGCCGAGAGCGTCGCGGCGAATTCGCTCGGACACGCGTATATGAGCGTCCTGGCGCTCTACCAGTGCTACTTTGCGAACGTCTCGTTTCTGCTGCGTGTGCTCTTGGGTTTTCTGATTCTCGCGCTGTACCTGCTGACGAACCTTGCGATCGCACCGTACTTCTCGTGGACCTCGGACCAAGTGCGCGTGGACACGGACCAAGTGCGCGTGGACACGGACCAAGTGCGCGTGGGCCGCAATGCACTCTACATTCTCATCTTCTTCGCGGGCCAAGCCTGGGTCGTCTTCAACTCGGAGTTCAAGCAGCGCATCAATCACTACCGCGAGATCACGCTCAACTCGCAGAAGCAGAAGCTCGTGGAGGAAGAACAGCGCATCACTAAGCTGTTGCTGAATTTGCTGCCTGAGACTATCGTCCACAAGCTCAAGGAAGACCCGGAGGCGACCATTGCCGACTTCTTTGACAACGTCACCGTGCTATTCACAGACATGGTCAACTTCACGGCCTATTCGTCCAAGGTCTCGGCCATGGAGCTCGTGCAGTTCCTGAATGACATGTACACGCGCTTTGACATGATCGCCGAGAAGGAAAGTCTGTACAAGGTAGAGATCATTGGCGATGCGTATTTCGTGGTCGGTGGATGCCCGATCGTGAGTACCACGAACGCACTAGCCGTGGTCTCTGCGGCAATGGACATGTTTGCTGCACTACCGCTGCTGCGAAGGAATTGCGGACTCCCTGACCTGAACATCCGCATCGGCGTTCACTCTGGGCCGGTGCTTGCGGGCGTGGTCGGGAGCAAGGACCCGCGGTATCACCTCTTCGGAGAGACCGTGACGATTGCTCATTTCCTCGAGAGCAGCGGATCCCCTGGCCGGATCCACATCAGCGAGAACACGTGGGCGCGCATGAACAAAGACACCCCCGGTCACGGCTTCAAGGTCGAGTACCACACGCTACTCTCTATCAACGGCTACCCGAAGAAGATCCGCACGTATTTTGTGCTGTAGACAGATACCTAAGAAGAGTGGAAGAAGAACAAAAAGGAGAGAGAAAAGCTATTTAATTCGTACGCACAACCAGCAAGCAAGCCAGCAGGCATGAATATCACTACCGTCCACGATTACATGTGATATGCGTTGACTTTAGCGAGCACTCGATGGCATGTGGAAGAGAGTCTGCTTTCGAGCTGAGTCCACATCGATAGGCTGAGTTTGCCGCCGTCAGACTAAAAAAATGGGAACACGATGTCTGCGCAGGCTGTGCGCGTTTGTGTTGCTGCTGACTCAACTGCTGATCCTCATCCAAGTGCGAATAGATCCTGATAATTCGTTGGTGATGTGCATCGAAAAAAGGCGATCCGCCGATTTGATTCGCATCACTCTCGATAATAACTACATCCGTTTAATCGGGCATGGATACGTGTTTGAATTTAGTGTGTTGGGGGTAATAGATCGGTATAATGTTCCTGTAGAACCACACGACCTTCAAATGGCCTTTCGGCCCCGCTCTTCGCGATCCATTCCGATGCCACCCGCGTGGGACCAGCGATGACGCACTTCTGACCACCACTTGGAGAAATGCAAGGTTCGTGCTGTGCCTTCACCTTGGACGGTTACGATTCTCTGATATTACGGCGGCGAACTACTATGGGTACACTACGCTACAGTACCTACTTTATACACGCTCACTCACTCACTCACTCACTCACTCTCTCTCTCTCTCTCTCTCTCTCTCTCTCTCTCTCTCTCTCACACACACACACACTGTCCCCACTCTTCTTGGTGCTACTCCCCTCCACACACACTTTGCGTTCGTCCACACCACTTGAATCATGGGGCACCGAAACCGCACCGGCGCAGCGTCACGAGACGGTAGTTGCGTGCCTGCACATCGCGCACGAGTTGTGCCACAGAGACCTCGGCCACGTCCGCCAGGGCGATTCACTGCACGCCCTCGCTGTACGGTGACGTCGTGAGCGACCCGCGGTAGCGGAAGAACTTGCCACCGAGACCTTGGAGCTCACGTTCGCCGTGATGGGCGTGCCGTCCGTCGGCATCTTCGGGATCTCGTCCCAGAACTGTAGATAGAAATAGTAGTAGGAGAAACATGTTAGGGCGGGAGCCACGAGGCAAGTGGGGAACTGGGTCGCAAGCGAGTCAGAGAGGATTTCTTAGGACGCACCTAAGCCAAAAATGCGTTCTCCTTGCCCTCGCGGAAGAAGAGCCCGACGACCGCGAGGCTGGCGTCGCTCGCCTGGTCCGTCCAACGGATCTGGCTCGACCGGTTTGCCGCAAGCACTCTCAGGGAGATTCAGACCGGGGTTGACATCTCAGCTTCGCGCTCGTCATTGATCTCTTCGTGGTTAAAGAAGTCGACTGGGTCAGTCGCTGCGTGCAAGACAGGTGCTGTGTCTGCTGGATCTGGACTGGGACCTGTGTCTGGAACAGGACGAGAACTGGGTTCTGGGTCTGAAACAGGATCGGAACCAGGCTCTGGGTCTGGAACGTCATCGGAGGTCCTAGGTGTCTCCATCTGGATCGCTTGTTCGTAGCTACGCCGCAGTGTCGACTGCGACACTTCGTGCATGGCTGCACACCGGTTCACCATCCATTTTGGCTGCTCTGAATGAAGCTTTGATAGCAAAACAGTAGATCTCACGATGTCGCTCGTAACTTTCCGTTTCTTTCTATTCAACTGCTCTTCGACCGGATCCGATATCTGTGCTGCTGTACAAGCGGGGTGTTGGTCAGTAGGTTCACGGCCCCTTCACTCTCGGAGATGCGTGTCGCGAGAGCAGTTTTACCGGACGTTGTGGCCAAATCGGCACGAATTGCGATGCAGCTACGTGCCCCCGTAGCGGTAGAAGCAATTGAGGCCTCTGCTGAGGCGGCGTACACCTTAGCGCCGTTTACGACGAACGCCTCGTCCGAGCAGAGCGGGACACGCCCAACGCATTGGCCACGCGCTCTTTGTCAAAGTCAGGTCGGATTGCGAGCACGAGGAGGGCTATACCCACCATGTCGAAGGTAATGGAGCGATGGGTGCGTCGCGGCATCTTTCTTGTCCTTGCTGCTGTCGTAACGCGGAGCTGCTTTTTAAATGCGAACCTACTCTTTCATGAGAAACTGCTTTTTCAAGAAAAGCAGGCTGTGCTATAAATCGAGCTTTACACTTTGTGAGCTAATGTTGCATACAATGTTGTCCTAAACGCCTGTAAACGACTACGGCAACATAAGAGACGCCTATCTTGGGCTCACTATGTCATGGCCCTAGGCCGCAAATCCCCGTCGAGAGACGTCGATTTAGTGAAACACAGATGACCGCCCCTTATGTTGCACTCGTATTATATCGATACAAACCTTTGAGAAAGTTAGTTTACAGAGTACTTTCAGTGGACCATCACTATGCCCCACGCGTTCGAATGCACTAGTCCTGCGCTTTGGGAGCGATTGACTGTCTTGTCAGACCACTTGTCATGCCATGCTAAACCAATGCTTCAGCATTCCGCACACTGTCTGCCGTCAATAGTGCTGCAAGATCGCCTTACACAAACAGACAAGCGCACTCACACAAATACGTAAATAGCAAAAAACAAAGACCCCCGAAAGCTGACTCATCGTTTCCTTTCTTGCAGCATACGTTTGCCAGAGTACAGCAAACCTCTCATTGGCTTCATGGGGCTCATGTCTTGAAAGACGAATTGGTTTTCGAGGTGATATACTAACTAACTTGCATGTTGCTTCCGCTGGCAATGCAATCTCCACGCGCTCACTTCCTGGCAATGTAGCAACACTAACGCAGGTACACACGACGCGGATCGAAAACGAAAGCCGCGGGACTTGTTTAACTGGGATGATGTACCAGTGTTAGTTCATCGATGCGCTGAAACGAGCCTTACACATACTACATACACATTTCTGTCTACTGCCCCTCCTTCGTTCGCTTCATGCAAAACCGATCGCTTGCGTCTACAAGGATTGCCAGTGCACGCGCTTGGTTTCACTATCGGACAGACCGATCGGTTTGGCATGTTCGTTCACAGACGTCCTACACTCAAAGTCAACGAACGAACAGGGCGGTAAAGACGAGAGCAAACGGCCATTGGATTCAGTGGTTTAGCACGAGGCAACGGAGCTGCTGCTTCTCAAAAACTAGATACAAAAGTACGGAGACGAGAGAGCCCTTCCATCCCATTGCGCATTCACACACGCACGCTACGCTAGAGAGAATGCTCCCAAACGTCCAGCCGTGAAGAGACGCTTAGCAGGCGACCTTGGTTGGGGCCGGGGTGTTGCCGCCAGTCGACGGGGTGGTGGTGGCCGGGGTGGAGGTCGCTGGGGTGTCGCCCGTCGATGGGGTCGATGGCTTGGTGGTGGCCGGCGCAGGCGTCGAGGCCGCTGGCGCTGGGGTCACGAGGCGCGCGCAGTCACCGGCGAAGTTGTTCGCGAGGTTGTACACGTTCATCTTGGCGCCGCTGGTCGGGATCGTGAGCACGCAGTTTGGCGGGTTCTTGGAGATGACCGTCTTGATGAGCGACTGGCAGTCAGTGACGCCGCACATCTTGGTCTTCTGCTCGTCCGTCGGCAGGCCCGTGGCCTGGAGCATGTTGTAGCCCGACTTGGACGCGCATCCTTCGAGGTCAGTGCCCGAGAGCAGACCCGCGAGGGACGTGAAGGCGGACGCCTGCTGCGCGACCGTGCAGTCCTGGGCGGCGACGGAGCCCACCATGGCGGCGGCGGCGACGGCGAAAACGGTCGAGAACTTCATCGTTGAGACTGGGGGGGAGGGTGGACGATTGGACTCGGGGAGGAGAGCGCGAATTGTAGAATGAGAGAGGATAGCGAATGAGCCGAGCAAAGGGGGCGGTGGAGCAAGAGAGGGAGACTTGCAAGGCAACGAACGAGTCCCAGTACACTGTAATCGAACGGTATCTGGATCACAACAACGTGACGCCTGCTTATGCGTGTCGCAGTTGAAGCGATCGAAGCTTCCGCTGCTGTGAGCGGAGGTGCATAGCCTGGTTGGGGAGCTCACTTTGATGTGCGGCCTGTGGGAATTGATAGCATTCGGTTCGAACCTGAGCGGTGTTGACTTGTTTTTTGTAAGCTGATTGGCTGAAAACCTGCGAGACCTGATACGCAAAAAAAGGACGCTTGGATCGGCCAAAACTTCAGAACAGAAGAAGGATGCGCTGACTGACACGCCTTACTAACTTGATCCTCTCCAACTTGATGTTTGCCGGTGCTGCATGGAAGGTGGTATGCTGTCGAGAGAGCGGAGGCTTTTGGATCTCCAAGAGAAAGCTCGTGGTGGTTGGTCTCTCCAATGGTGAGCATCCATTCTCTCTTCGCACGAACAAACAAGCATACATCCAGAATCCACCCTCACAATACTTTTCTTTTTTCAGCTCTCTTTCTTGCTTTGGCTTGTTCTCTCACAAGCCAAAGCAAGAGAGAGAGAGTCAAATGTAGTAGACAGCTCTAAACCTGACGCGCGTAATACCAGCTGTCCACCGCTTGTTTCGAAAACGAGACTTCAAATATCGCCGCGCTGAAGTGGGATGATGATGATGTCTTGGAAGCCGCCTTGGTTTTCACGCCTTTTCAAACCCGAAAAAGCCTCATTGGGACATGCTCGAGCCTGCCTGCTCTCGCACAGCCTCGTTTTCGACCCGAGCAACCGTGCCACTCTGTTTTGAAATTTGCAAGCGCGTTTCGGTCACCATACAAATTCCAAGTCATGTTGTGCTGCTTTTCTGAAGCAATTTTCGAACGTGTCGCACAAACAAACGTCCGAGCTCAAAAAGCTGAGCTGAGGCAAGCAAGAGACGAAACAGATTTGCATTGGAGCATGCTCGGGTGCAAAATGGACGCAGGTGGATCGATATCGGACTGAGCGTTTTGCAAACAGGGTGTCGAGAGCTTTCTTGCCAGCTCGATCTTTAACTCTTTCTCTCTCTCTCTGCTTTTACTTCGACACTGTGGGCGAGAATGCATCGTCGAGCGCTTATCGAATGCAGCAAAGTGTCAAGGGATCCGCTTTTGTAGCTGCCAGCAACGACTGTAATCACGCCGACGTTGGTGTTTATTTGTTGCTGATATCCACCACATTCCTGCCTCTCGCGTTTTGATTTTGGTTGACGAAAAGCCAAAAAAGCCGAGAAGGACTCATGGGGAGATTCAGGCGCACGCGGTCCGCAAATGGTTTGCTGTTTGTATGTGCACCCTGAACTTGCGAGCCATGGTTTGAAACGAGCTTGAGCTTGAGCTTGCACCCATAGTTTGTGGTGGCCTTGTAAGCTGAGTGAACCTGGGCGTACGCCACCAAAGGGAGGAACAACGTTGGTACCCACGCGATTCCTCTGTCGCTTTTGCCTGTCGATGACCAAGTCCATTCGACTCAGGTCTCTCGTGCGTGGCGCATGGCGCATACAGACACCCAAGCCAAAGTGTTCGTCCACAATTAGAATAGAAACGAGTCAGTAAAATCGTTTTGATGCTAACGTTTCGATATGTATGTAGTGTACTGTACACAATTGTAAGGTACGAAAAAGTACAGTAAATGCTTTGGTAAATAATGTCATGTATTGATACTCGTTAAAGTGCGAAATATCCGTTTAAATGCGAATTGGATGGATCTCTCAAAAAGAGCAACACACAGCGCACAACGAAGCCAAAATGATCGAGGAGGAGGAATGGTCCAAGGAGCTAGAGGCGAACCGCAAGCCCGGTCAGAAGCACCCGACGCCCTCGCCTGTACGTGCGCCTGTGTGTGCATACGTACACCTGTGCTGTAGCACCTCATACATATCTTGTATCGTAACGCTTTATCTCTGCGTATCTCTCTCTGTACATGTTACTATCAGGGCTTTGCGGACCGCGTGTTCTATGAGAGCCTGCTGCAGCAGCGACCCGAGAGCAAGATGGCGCGCAAGTGGTGCCTCGAGTACGGAGTGCTCAAGTGGGCTGAGGCCGAGGCGCTCTGCAAAGAGCTCGGCGTCGCGATTGTGCGTTTGTTATTGCGTTATGTGTATTGTCTTTGATGTGTCGAGATGAGTTGCTCACAGCGCAGTCGCTGACCTTGATGGACTTCTTGTTACTTACTATGGCAGAACGTGAAGCGGTCGGGCAAGTCTCCCACGAACGCGAAGAAAGAGCACTCGACCAAGAGCAGCAGCAACCGCTTCGAGAAGCAGGAGGCACTCGCGGCCGAGCAGCTGGGGCTCGGCGGCGGCGGCGCAGGCTACGAAGGCATCGGGCTCTCGACACTCTAGTCCTCACCCTGCCTCGTTGCCTCGTGTGCTTCATCGCCACTGGAGTCGATACTGCATACGAGCGAGAGGGAAGTAGAGAAGCGGATTTATATAATACAAGAAGAAGAACTGTACTGGTAAATGGCGCTTGAAGCGAGAGTCATGGACTTTGGCCCGACAGACATCCGATCGTCACCATCAACAGATGAGCAGAGCAGCTTGCAGCTATGAGCACTCAGCCCCACTCAGCCTCACTCAGCCCCAATGGGAAACAACAAATGCTATGCTGGATCTCTCGCTGGCTCAACCAGCATGCATCCTAAAATTCATGAGTGCAAGCGTCGAGATTCGGGTATCTTTGATCCAGCCCGTCAGCGCCATAAGCAAAATAGTCGTCCTTCGTAGGGCCAGTGAGAACACTTTGATGACTGGAGCAACCAATGAGAATGTGTATGTCTGGCTTCTAGCCACTAACTGCTTGGTTCATATTAGCAGCAGCAGCAGATCAGTTCGTCCAGTTCGCCAGAGAGTATCGCACCATCGCTATCATGATCCACTGCGAACGCGACTGCCTCGAGCGCAGCCAGCGACGTGAGCTCGTCGCGCACCACGTATTCACCCAAGTGTTGTCGCAAAGCGGACTGAGCCACGTCCGGGAAGCACTGGCAAATGCCGAGCAGCAGCTCGCAGTACCGACTGTGCTTGATGTTCGAGGTAAAGAAAGAGCTATGCTGTACGTTGCTAGTGCTGCTGACCAGTGGAATCAGGTGCAATAGATGCCTTGCGACAACTGGGTTTGCCGCGAGCAGAGCGCGCTGCTGCTGGGAAAACCCACATCGCGAGAAGCGCGTCTGCGCCACCTCAGCATCAAACTCCTGGGCTTCGAGCTCGTCGAGACACTCGAGCAGGTGCAGGAACAGCGGGCTTGGTGCTGGTACTGATTCGAGGGCTGCTGGTCCACTCCGATCCGATGCTCTTGTTGCCGTTGCTACTTGGCAGAGCTGCTCAACGACCACTTTTACGAGAGACGCTAACGAAGTCTCGTCTTGTCCTTGGGGAACGTCTTGGGTCCACTTTACGAACGAGTAGTGTCGTCGTCGCAGCCACACCAACGGGTCTGGCTCGTCGTCATCAACTTGGCTTTCAAGTGGCGCTTCTTGCGATGGCGCTTCTTCCTCGACGATCTCGAGAATCGTGACCAGTGTGTCGTCAAAGAGCACAACTTCGTCATTTGCAACGACCCAGGCTCGGGCTTCCTCCAGCGACTGCAGCTCTGCAACAACTTGAAACGTGCTCGTGTCGATAGCCACCACGACTGGTCCGTCACTGAGAGCGACAGGAGCTCGCGCGTCGACGACGAACAGCAGATCGACTCGTTGCTGCAGCGCCCTCGCTGCAGAACTCCGCCAAGGCTGGGTAGTACCAGTGCCCGCGGCTGCACTCGGCCCCAAGAGCTCCACGAGCCGCTCGCAACCTTTGACGCTGAGTCCTTTCGCTGGGTTCGTCCGCACAAAGTGACGGGACAGGTCATCCGGAGCCAACAACACAAAGGTCGACAGCTTGGTCGCAGCACCCAGCAGATCCAGATCGTCAAGCGCCACCCACTCTACCGCCAGCACCGAATCCGAGGCTCCCACT